>JAWPHD010010800.1:0-89913 GCA_037043455.1 Cyrtodaria siliqua | reverse complement strand
CTGCAGGTGAGAAGGTTGTAGGTCGATTCTGCACATTTGTATCTCGATATAATTGAGCCTGTTAAATTATGTAGGCGTCATACACTACTTTTGTGTTGGTGTGCCGTAAAACCCAATTCAATTCAACCAACATGGCATCACAGTTTACCCTAAAATGTGCAGCAGCATCTAGACGCATTCTGTGTATTGTGTATTTCTTTGGAATACATAGTTCCGACATTAAATTTCTGGCTCTGCCCTCTATTGTCAAGTTTCCATAAACTTTGGCCATGTACTCCATTATATTTTCGAGTTGTTTGTAGGTTAATTGTGTTTATTTTACGGGTGTAAATACTTTTAATTGGCTCAAATCTCTAGTGGATATAAACTTGATTGACAGATCGGACCTATGTATTAACGTATTCATTCCTGTAGGACGTCCGAGCACGTTAAAGAATCATAGGAATCTACTCGATAATAAGAAAGGGCACGGTTCCCGGCCTATGTATCCCTCCCCTCTCTCTGTGGCGGCTCTAAATATCCTATACTGTGTTAATGAGCCGTTAAACAACTTTCAATTCAATTCAATTCCTGTTGGACGGCACGTGACCCATTTGAGTTGAACAGAATTTAACCTAACCGAACTACTGCCTTTTGCAGTATTTGTTGTACCAGTCATCGTGATTCGAGTAACCTAAACTGCTAAAATGCTGTATAAAAACAGCGACTTAACCAACTATGTACCAGGGTAATACGGATTTGTTAGCAGTAAATTATAAACCTCGCCTCATAATAACGAGTAATAGAAATACTGCATTTAATATTAGTTGTTGATAGGCATTCATACTGTATATTTCTTCTTAATCAGATTTTTAGCGGAAATGTTTCATTCAGCGTTCAGGATGAAAAACTGAATTTGAGATTATTACATTTTCCGATACTCCAGCAACATTACGTGAAGTAAAGGAAGATATAAATGTCGAACAGGAAATGTAGCTTTGTAGCAACTCAATAGGCAACTTTGCCGCACTTCGCAACTCGCAAAAGTTCTCAACTACGAGTGGCGAAGTGTGGCTAAAGTTACGTAGTGCATTGCAACGGACGCCGCACTTCACAACTGTTTTGTATGGGGAGTTGTGAAGTGTCGTATCATGGTAGATAATATATCGTACTGTAGCGTACGTAGAACAATAAATGGTCAGGTTATAGATTTTGAATAATTAAAGGCGTTGTCCCCATTACCAAAAATGTTGCAGTATACAACAAATTTAATATTCACAGGGGCGGCTACAGGATTTCAGGTTATGGGTGGCTGACCGGCGACATAATTTATCTCCCGTCTCGTGTGAAAGCGTTTTTTTCAGTGATCCAAGAAAAAGTTGACATTTACTGAAATTAAGACCATTCTGAATTGGAAACGGTTATCAATTGCAATTTTGATAGGACGATGGGCTCGGTATCTGAAACACTTGATTCTGCTATAATTATCGATAGAATAGAACAGAACCATTCCTTACATTTCCTTTGGTAATATCTGGTTTGTTTTTCTTAGGGCATTTGAGCTATTCCGTCATTTTAGACATGTTCTTACTTATTGTACATTTATTTCACAAAACTAAAAGGTTCATAATTGGGGCTTATGACTTAAATGGATCGTATTTAGATTGCTTAAATATTGGAATGAAAAGATATCTCGCCAGTTGTCAATAATAAAGCATTTTCTTCAAAACGTTTTACTATATAATGCGCTTTGACCCAAAATAGGCCTAATGACAAATACACGCTTAAAGCTATCATTTCTATTATATATTCTAAATCATTCTGAAATAACTGTATAAGCATCACCATCGGCAGGCGTGTACCTTAACATAGGTCGTGAAGGCCATGGCATTCACCTTTCTGCCGAAAATGCAAGAAATATAAATTCCAAAAACGTAATAAAATCGAATGCGTAATCGGGCACACTAGTTTCAAGTATACGTTGCGTCTTTGGCACGTCATTCAAATCGTCTCATAAATGCTATAGTATATGATAGAGGTCTGGACTGTAAGGTGGTCATTCAATAATGTAAATACAACAATGTTGTCGTGAATCTTTTAAGTGAACAGTTAGCCACGGGTACACACTAAAGTAGCAGGATTTAAATATTATACACTTTTCATCTCAATAACGACGAGGTATGACTTAAAAACCAATCAGCTTTCGCGTCCGAAACAATCACTAATATTTAACCTAAACGATATCGCTCCATGATGCAGGCGAACACTATTCCATTATGGCGTTGTGAGTACGCCATTTGCGAAGTGCGGACGGCGAGTTGCGAAGTGCGGTGGCATCACAACACACTTCGCAACTATTGACGCACTCCGCAACTATAGTTGCAAAGTGCGTCTTACCGTAGCAACGCACTACGAACCGAGTTGCGAAGTGCGGCAAAATTGCGTAGTGCGTTGCTACATAGTTTCCACAAAAAACAGTCAAACAAAACTCTCATTACAACAAGCAACACTTACAATGTTAATAAGAAGCAAGGCATGTAACATCACTAACCCACACGGGTTGACAATAGGGTTACCGACTTGAAACGGTCAGTTTATACACTTTTTTGACTGAAACAAATATCTACCAATTGTTATAACTTGCCAATTATTTCACAACTAAATATACTGTTAATTTACTTTGAAACTGTAAGTAGATATAAAAGTCGAACAGAAAATGTAGCATTCAATGACCACAGTGAACCATAAACACGCATTGAAACAAATAACAATCACATGACATCGATAAATGAGGCAATTTATGTTACAAGTCTGAAAATGTAAACAAAACCATAGCTCAAACAAAACGACTTATTTATATAAGATTTGTTTTCAGTTTAAAATAAAAAAATATCATCATCATTCAAATGTGAATATATGTTTGGAGATAGTTGGCAATAAAAATGTGTCAACAAAATAAAATATAAATTGTGAACCAGATTTATTACAAAAAAGCAGTAGTGAATCATTCAACAGAAATAATTTTCTTTATGTAATGATTTTAAAGGTTTTAATTACCACAACTAAACATGTTCAAGTCAATTCCACACTTTATTTCCTTCATAATCGGAGAGTATAAAACAAGTATAAACAAGATAGCATATACTAAACAGTATATACAGAATAGCAAATAAGGCAAGAACAATAAAACAGTGATTCATAATAAACTACTTGATTTTTATATAGGTATGTCATGTTGTTTATCAAATTGACTAACCGTATATTACACAACAGGATACATTAAAATTATGTTTGTACACGCATGTTGCTTATAAATATCACAAAACAGTATGTATATATAATAGTAGTATGAAGCGTCAAGTGCTAAAAACAATAAGTAGTTCAGTGACATTAAATCGATTTCAGTAATCGTCTATTAAAAAAGCTTCGTTTTAAGCGTCATCTTATAAAATTATATACAATTAAGTAATTCAATGAATAGAATTGAATTGGATGTTGTTTAACGGCTCATCAACACAGTATAGGTTATTTAGAGCCGCCCCAGAGAGAGGGGAAGGATACATAGGAGTCCGGGAACCGAGGCCTACTCTTATTATCGAATAGATTCCTATGGTTCTTTAACGTGTTCAGAGGATAGACCGATACACGGGACCCCCCGGTTTACGTCCCCATCCGACGGACGAGGGTAAGGGAAAGTGTCTTGCCCAAGAACACACCGACGAAACTCAGTGGCACCACGGAGGATTGAACCCGGGGCCTCCGGTTACAATTCAATGAGATCAAATACAAAATACATTTGAATAACACTAATGATGTAACGTGAATAAAACAATATGTATGATGTAACGTAAATAAAACAATATGTATGATGTAATGTGAATAAAACAAAATGCATTATGTAAACATGTCACATAGTGACATTTAGTCAAAATGTATAACCGTAAAATAACTATAATATTTAATTGGAAATAAAACATTCATTTTAAAGTATAAACACAAATAGGCCATTTATTCATTCTCGGCCATTCACCATAAACGAGACTTGTGTTAAGTTTACGGGCGGGTTCTCTCTAAAACAAGACGACGGGTATACATCCTCTCCCAAAGTTGGTATACTTTTTAATTATCTTGCCCGAATAAGGTATTGAGAGAATGCGTTAGAAACCGGGCTTTGAACCCATCATGAATCGAGCTCGTGACCTATGAATCGAGATTCTAGTATGTTAACCACTCTGTAACTTTGACGAATGTAATAACGCTAAAGGTAACAATTCCGCTGAAGGTAACAATCGCCTCTAAAGGTAACAATTTCAACGCTAAAGGTAACAACCTCCGCTCAAGGTAACAACCTCCGCTAAAGGTAGCAATTACCTCTACCGGTAAAGGTAACAGCGCTTACGCCACAGGTGTCACAATAACTAAAAAGAACCCTTTTTTACTAAATTTCATTGAAACTGAACATGTTGAAAACAGTTGTGACCTTTAGCGTTAGCCTTGTTACCTTTAGCGTTGGATTTGTTACCCTTAGCGGCAGTTCAAACCTTTGGCGGAAGAGGCGACTGTTACCTTTAGCGGAGGTTGTTTAGCGTTGAAATTGTTACCTTTAGCGGCGGTTGTTACCTTTAGCGGAATTGTTACCTTTAGCGGTGTTACAACGAACATGTTGCGATTGAGCCGTGACGTATCGGAGCCCTTACTGGATAAATAGTTCAGCCATTCAGGGAACGTTTTTATACTTTTCTTGATATAAACGATTTAAAATATGTTTTACAATATATTGTTTGTAGTATGACTGTGTATGTAAAATGCTAAAAAAGCGGTTTAAATTTATAAAATTTAGGAATTTGTAAAGAGAAAAAAATGCCGTCCAAACTCTATAGCAAACCAGCATTAGAATCATAGCATATACATGCTCATACCCGGCAGCGGACCATTTTATCATTGAACTGTTTTAAAGTTCTCCTGCCATGTTTTGTTTCATATTTATGTTTGTTTAAATCGAAATCAATACACAACAATAGATATTTACAATTCACACATTGCAGTATCTGTGAAAAGCGAGAATAATATTTTATTTGATGACGTAGAAAACTTTGAACAGGTAAATTAATCCACAGGTAAATGTATTTATCAATTATCTGGCGATAGTTGTGCAGCTATACAATTCAGATTTACCTCATTTCCCAGTGCAGTCAGAAGTAGTAGCTACGTCATGCAAATAATACTTACTTAGTAGCGGTTTTCATTATATGTTTCTCTCCGAGACTATCAAGAAATGTTTAAGAGTTAAATTTGTTAATTGAAAATACTACAAAAAGGGTGGCCGTTCATCTTTAATACATATCCGCATACAGTATAACCTAAGTCGAAAAGGAAATGAAGTATTCCCAGAACTCAGTCATGTCAAAACACGCATTTAAAACAAACAACACTTATATGGATACATAGAACAACGTATGCGACGCCACAAACATAAACGGGTTGACAACAGGGGTACCGCCTTGAAATTATCAGTGGCAAAAAGGCCGCTGGGGTTTAAATAAGTCTGAACAACACTGTTAAAATAGGGTTATCCTTCCATGGTATCATGTAAGTTTCGTATATCGCATGTATCTGTTTACTGTCTTGTGATTTTTGAAGGTATGATGTGTCTACCAGACTACCATTCGGATGACCCTCTTCTGGATGCCTCCGATTCGTCGTTCGATGGCTGACGCAATATTCCACCTCCTAAGCGTATGGAATAAATTGACATGCTCCGTAAAGTTCTGCGAACACATAATTGCTTAAGACCCAATCGAAATCGTTCCCCACTGACGCAGTATAAAAAGAAATTAGCGCACCTGTTGACGTATAATAGGTAAAAGGTGACGGCAAACACAAGATTCCTGACGTCATCATTGGTGACTGTTATATACGGCTGTAGGATGTCGAGAAGAGCGAATGGCAGCGTGCAGACGATAATTGTCAATGAATCTGAAATCAACATGATTGTCAGTTGTCTTCCCCTTCCTCGAGCAGATCTTTGAGACCGACAGACGGCGCTGTCCCTCCTTTCGCTAAGCGATGCGTTCAAGGACGACTCGGAATGGTACGAGGGAAAGGAACCCGATTCCTTTACACATTTTATGATAATTATATTGCTTGCTATGATAAGTACGAATGATATGAGCAGAAATATATTGTGAATAATGGGGAAATATTGCTCCGCGTAAAGTCTGAACCCCTCGTCAGAGGTATCTAGTTCGCATAAGTGCGGCAAGTGTATATCGTCTACCACTCTGGATTTTACAATAAAGTGTCCATCTTTCAAAACAACGAAACAGACAAGTCCGAATATTACATGCTTTGCCTTTCTTCGTGTACAGTACAGCGACGCCTTAAGTGGAAACCTTACTGCAAAGGCTCTTTCCATGGTCATAGCCGCTGTTAGAACAATTCCTAAATCACTCGTTCCCCATCCAATGAAATTAAAGAAATTACACATTATGTCGGAGTGTTCTGCCCTGTCAATAGAATCTGGGAAATTCAAGTGCAACCAATGTGCCGGAAGCGCAACCAACAGACTGACGTTATCCAATAATGCACATAAGCTGATGTACAATGACGTCGAGACGTGAGCAAAGAAATGCCCGTGCATAACAAGAATTACGAGAATATTACACGTGGCACCAGTAACGACTAGGATTGGGGGCACGTACATGTCGATCACGTGCGCTACGTCTGCTGCTATTGACTGTTCTGGTGACGTGACATTTTTAGTGAAGTTATCCATATTTCAGTTCCGTAATGAATATATAAATAAACTAGATGAAACAAACGTTCAACGAGAGGAACATAATAAAATAGTTGTTATGTCTTTTCAGTCTATTCTGTTTATGTATACGACACATTCTGGTATTAGTACGTTTAAAATAGTTGTTTTCCAATTTGGCAATATTTTTCTAAGTATGTTCCAACTTGTGTTCAACTAAGCATGCACATGTTATTCATCTAGCCACAACAGCTATTATGCTATTTGTCATATGTTAAACAATACGAATATTTTGTTTTCATTCAACGGCTTCAACATATTTTCCATTAAATGATACTCACTAATCTTTTGATTTCCTCTATACCCGTCTGCATTTGGCGGTAACCTACGTTTGAAGTTGCAATTAATTTATTCAGATAATTAGCACACTTTTTAGAGCAAGGTATCCTCTCAATTCCCTTTGGCAAATCCTTTCAGAAAAGATACTCTGACACCTCCGATTAGCACAGCATAAACAGTTTCCTGATGAAATATCTCCTTTTGTTTATCACCAAACAATATCAAATCCACGCAGTCCTATTTGTACCATAATTACGACCATCATGTATGTTGATGATATATTTTTTTTAATTTCCTGTTCCACACGATGAAAGACAGTCCTATTTAGTGTCTGCCTTTGAAAACGGACAGTTACTTGTTGTGCGTTTGTATGTTATTGGTTTTTTTTCCCGACAATATGCACGCAATACAGTCTTTATTTAGACTTTGATGAAGTGTTGATGCATTATCCTTATAACACTTTTACAAAGAATTCCTGTATTTATGCCGTTTTAATATAGCCAATATTAAAATGTTGCGAGTTTAACATAATCAACATTTACAAGTATTTATTTATAAAAAACACTATGGTGGCTGATTTCTGTCATTTTTCGTATTTTCGTTATTTCACAATCAATGCGTTATTTATCTCAGATGTTGCATGCGTCGTTAACGTTTTCTTTCTACAGCTATGCATGTGACCAAGTTAATCTAATCAGTTCTTTATAGTTGTCCCGCTCCCTCACACATTAGAATAACGAGTCTTAGCGTGTTACATATATTCTGCGATCTAAACGCTACACACGTCTACTAGTTGCTAACCATATAATTTCACCATAAACTATCTTTACTATTCGAGTTTGTGTGTGAACTTTAAAGTTACAGCAATAACCAGTTGTTGTTAGTTAGTTTTACTTATTTACGTATGCTATACTAATCCACAATAGCTGTATATGGATGATTTTTTTATGTAAGCATTCCTCATCAGTTGGCATATACAAGGTATTAAAGTACTGGCAACTTTTAAAGTTTGTTGCACGAAATGTTGTGTCACAAATTATAAACTTTTGTTTTTATAATCCAATGTTTTAGTTTGAGAAGTTATTTTGAACATTTATTGAGAGACATTTGTAAGATATGTAATCGTTCTCAATGTCATTAAACGTCTTAATTAATCAGCGGTTTGCGAAGAGTTGATAGTTCTAAATTAGTCTTTGTGCCTTTAAATTTGTCACATTTTTCAAATCCACTGATAAAATATTTTAAAATGATTTTTTTATCTCAAAAACCGTTCGTATTTAACAACAAGAAACTCCTTAAAATGTTGTTTTGATCTCACATTTAACTGAATAATACAAAATACGTTATGTAACAAAATCACCTCACACAATTAGTAATAGTAGACGACATGCGTTCCCATCCGTTTTGCAGCTCAGAGTAATGGCGAATATCATATGCGTGGCATTGTTGAACTGTATCAATTTGAGTTTCGGTTGCCAATTATATAATGGAAAAAAATGTGTCAGTCAAGATAACTAAATGTAAATAATCTTGGCCTTCTTTAGTGTATGTTTACTTTATTAAATAAGACGTTTTGTTATTATACAGTGCTACTTGTTACTTAAATATATATCTTGTTAAGGAAAGTTAAAAAAAAAGGGTAAATTTAAGAGGTGCTGCACTATTCTCAAAATCTTATTCGAATAAACTGCTAAAAGTACTTAAAAAAGGCAGAACTATTTTTCAAAATAACATATCAAATTTTATATAAATTATTATCTACTGTTTAACACGTACAGAATCCAATTTATTTTATGATATGCAATGAAATACTGTATTTTATCAGTGAAATAAAAGTGTTATTCCACACCGTGGAATATAGAGTTTTATTTCACAGTAGCTGTCGGGACTTCTTTTATTGTTCTACCATAGTTTCCCTAAAAAAAATGTTTGTAAAATCATAAAAAAAAATAAAATGTTGTTTTGTCGTGAATAACATTTTTTTTTTCATCTCAAAGTGAGAAAACTGTTATATTTTCACTCATGCTTCGCATTCGTGAAATATAAAGTTTTCTCACTTTGAGATGAAATAAAATATGTTATTCACTCCAAAACAACAAATATTCTCTATCTATTATTTATTTTTTTATTTATTTATTTATATATAAATATTTATATTTTTTATATATATTTTTTATTTTTTTTTATTTTTTTTTTAAACACAGAAGTTTTGAAGTTTCGCATAATACTTGCCTTTTCTCTTAATATGTGTTAGTAATGTATGAAAAGAAATCTCCAAAATACTACAACGGAATTTCAATATATTTATGTAGTTCGGCTCTTCTGAAAGTAGATTCAGAGGTGGAACAGAAAGTTTAGCATCTAAGGAATGCAGCCAACTCAAACATCTACAATGACAGACAATCAAGTCCAACCGTAGACAATTTTAAAAATGTTAACGTATTAGTTTGTTTGATGCGTGAAAGAGTGAACGCGAATAACTTTGTCGTGTGTCACTTAAACACTTATCAACAGTGTATGTCACAATCATTGACTTGCGACGGGAACATCTTTATTTACGCTGTCCCGTATTATGTTGAGGTTTGGTACACCCTAGAACTTGGTTTGAACCCACAGCGGCCTTTTTCACCACTGACTGTATCAAGCCTTAGCCCTATTGTCAACCCTTTAAAGCTTGTGATGTCATAATCTTGCCTTTTATAAACGTTTGTATATTGTTTGTTTCTGTGTGTGTTTTTGGTCGACTGTGGTCCTTGAATGCTACATTTCCTGTTCGACTTTTATATCTACTTTGTGAGCATCTATATTAATAAATACTGAAGCAACAAACAGGAGATAAAAGTAGCAGACTCGGTTTGATTGAGTCTGTTCATGAGAGACCTCAAAGGACCAGTCAGTAATAACACTACTGATTTGTAGTCGGGGCAACTTTTTATGGCCGCCACTAAACAAACGCTAGTGTGAATGTTGATAAATACTGAAAAGGGGATACCTTGGAAGCAACAAACACAAATAAAAGATAAAAGTAGCAGACTCGGTTTCATTGAGTCTGTTCATAGGAGGTAATGTTAAGTGCAACACCTCTCACGCCTCGTAACACCGTCTTAAGCGATATTCTACTTTTAAGCCACACAGATTGGGCTTGATGATCTCAAAGGACCAGTAAGTAATAACACTGAATTGTAGTCGGGGCAACTTTTTACGGCCGCCATATAGCATAATCTGGCTTTTTAGATACAATATGCGAAGTGAAAAACCGCTCAGTATCAGACAAAGGTATCCTCATCTTGGCTCCCCAAGAACTCTAGCCATGATCAGACTCGTAAAAAACAATTATGAAGTGTGTAATTATAAAGTTTAAAATCTCAGTGATGTTTTTGCGACTGACGGTTTGAAGGCGGTACCTTTGTTCTCATCATTTACGATGTCGCATATTTTGCTTCTATTTCATGGTTGTTTTGAATGCGAATATGTTTATGACTGAGTTCTGTGAACGCTTCATTTCCTGTGCATCTTTAAATATCAGGTTTTATATAATGATTTTGACTGTTGGAAAGACATCTTAGAACAAACTCACAAACAATCCCTATTCATAACTTTGATAGAGCATCATCAAAAAAACTGACCAATCAATGACCAGAAATAAGACATACCAATACATTCTGGTAGGTGATAAACTCGGTATTTATCCTTGATGTTTAACCAAGTTTACTGTTAAGAGTAAGGTATCTACAGTAGGATTCTTTTTAAACCCGGCATATTTCATGCACATTCATGCAAACTGATTCAATATATGTATCTTTCAAAATCAAAATCGTGAAAATTATCGTCTTTTTACTCCGCCAAAGATTTTTATTTTACTACAGAACTTAAGGATAAAAACCGAGTAACACAAATTGTATCACCTACTGAAAAAAAAAATCTCAACAACTCTGCAATGGAAAATTATGCACGGGTTGGCTTTATGAACATACTAGAAAACATGAAAAATTGCTCAAACAAAATCAATGTCATGTTTATGATCATCATTATATTCTTGTGGACTTCTACCAGAATCAGAGAATGATCAAATACCATATAGAAGACGTTATATCAGATGACAATTATTGGAATTTACACACCTGACACAAACGGCGTTAAAGAGTCTTGAAACGCAATCGTTTTAATTGCGATCAATCAGTAACCAAGGCCCATCGATTTGTCATGGGACATCATTTAATATTTGTGATTGCATGCATACAATTTCAATTTCCGTTTAACCCACCATCGGGTTTTCTACTTGCACGATTACTAAATACTTTACTCGTTATTTTGCGTTTAATGCACTTTAAGTAATTTTAGCCGTAACACAAAGTAATGCATTCCCGTTGGAAGCGATACTTTCCTTTAGTTATTTAGCAGGGGCGGATTCAAGGCGCTCGTCTGTGTATGTACAAACTATTGGCAGTAAAATATGTTTAAATCAAGGAGCTCGTCAAATCGTCCCAACCAACCACCCATGCCACCCTGAAGTCTAAAAGTTATGAAAATTTATATGTAAAAAGCGTGTTTTTTTTTGTTTTTTTTGTTTTCAACAGTTCTTTTTGTTGCACCCGAAACTGTTCGCCCATTAAACTGAAACACGTTAAACTGACAACAAAAACGGTGTTTGGGTGCGTGAATTTTGGTTGTTATTTTTTTTTTAAAAAGTTGCCTCCATGTAATTGTAGTATTTTCTGCGGTTCTTGAATAATACATTACTTGTTCGTCTTTTATATCTACTTGGTTTGCACTCCCCCCCCCTCCCAACCAACGCCCCACCCACCCCCTCCCCCCACTACCCCACCTCGTTGTTTGTCCTTATTTGTGTCTTTAATTACCTCTTTAATTATGTCTTACCTCTTTTAAGTCTTTAGAACGTACATATGCAAACAAATCAATGTTTTATTCCGCAAAACATGGAGACAAACGTCGACCTAATAGCTGACCTAATAGTTTGCATTGTAGGTAAAGTGCGAATCGAATGTGAGTTTTGTACATATTCATAGATCGGTTCAGTTGCATCACGGGATTGAATTGACATTAAAAATGTAAACAAACGCAGTATTATACCTTAGTTTATTTGTTTCAAAAGATAAGTTACATTTTCTTCACTGCTTTAATCTCTGATAACGTTGACTACATGTTGATATACATTTTATATGTTTATTACAAGTATTAAATTAGTCATGGCGAGAAATGTACCGTATTATCATTATATTACATTTCTTCTAGATATCGTTGTCTAAATGCTGTATCCTTTATAGTGAGTTTATAAAATGGTAAACTGTACTAGTATGTACCGAATTAGTTATTTATATTTGTCTTAAATGCTCATTTCTGTGAACTTAGACAAGTCTGTAGATGTATGCGCTGGTTTGTTGAAGATAGCCACTAGTTTTTGTCGATGGTATGTTTGCTAGTTTTACGATGTTGTTTCTTGTGGAGTTTTTTTTAAAACTGTAACTTTTCTTATTTTCTCATAGTACGCTGTATATTACTTATACGCAATGTGAGAACATGAACAATTCTGGAACTGCTCTGCGCAAAGGCGATTCTGGAATTGCCCAGGACTATTCCGACATTTAACATATACACAAAGTGTCTTCGAAATTTGAGAATGTTTTGAAAGCAGAATTTGTGTCGGGATTTAAAAAGGAAGATGCTTTTTTGAAACCTATTCATTTCTTATTTCATATGCTTATTTTTTTTTATCCGTCTTTTATGAATAGATAAAATATAAAATTGAAATAAGGAGATACATTTTAGCTAAAAAAAATATACAATAAATAAAAACGCGAAAAACGCGTAGCAGACAATAATATTTTTAATAACGGGTCACATTGGACATTCCATATATAATATATTTTAGAGATTTAGCTATGATCTCTTCATACAAACATGGGACACTGCTTCAACTATCTTGTGTCTATCAGCTACCTGCGTGCAACCGAAAGCCTGCATCTGTTGACCTTAATATCGTTTGCATCTCAGATGGTCTTTGCGTGAACAATGCATGCTTCTGCTGAGTTCTTGAAGTATTTGCATTTCCTGTGTGGAAAGAAAACATGCCGATATTCATCGAACGTCTGACGTATACGTTTGATCATGCATTCAAACGGTTTAACAAACAGTTGATGAACGTGTGTAATGGTTCGATTTCATAGATTGGAAACGCTAGTTTCGAAGTCATATATCATAACATTTTGAAAATAATGACTTGCGGGCCTATTTACGGTATTAGTCTACTAAACAAAAATATAATGAATTGAATGGCATTTCGCACCAACAGATAAGGTCATATGGCGACATTCCAGCTGCCATTGGTGGAGGAAGACCCCAGGTGCCTCTCCGGGCAGTTTTCGTGAACGGGCGGATACCTGGATAGAACCACCGACGTTCCGCAAGCCAGCTGGATAGCTTCCTCACATAAAGATTCCTAGGTCTCTGAGGGATCGAACCTACAGCAGTGAGGGGCAAGTGATTTCAAGTCAGAGACTCTAACCACTCGGCCATGGACGCCCCTAAACAAAAATATAGGACCTCTTCCGATTGCAATACATTAATATAATATGGTTGACCGGGACACTTATGCATTAATAAAATGTGTTGCTATATTTTAGTTTTAGTCGAACGGACCAAGCTTTAAGCTATTATACATGTACGTATTCATTTTTAACAAAACACATTATAGATAAGGAAATAACTGAAATTAACTGAGACCTAAATAACTAGAGTGTCTGCAAATTGACAGTTGATTTTCTATGATACTAAACTATAGTGTTGGTCCTTTTAAGTATTGCGTATAAGGATGCTTGGAAGTATAAATACTGACACCTTGCACGTCTTGGGACCTGCCTCTGATATTCCAATATCTCGTTCTGTTCTGTCATCATCCGGCACATAAAATATCATTTACAGAAAACAGACAGTCAAAACACGCAGTATTTGTGTGATAAATATTTAACATAAAAGTGTTGATTAGTGGCAAATGGTGAGGATAACACAATGATATGGTGCACCAAGCCTCGCCTTACGTTATTGTCAACCCTTTGAAACGGGACACTCCACTGCGGTTTATGCTCTGTAGTAGGTCTCAGTTGGGGTGTATGTACATATACTAAACCAAATTGCTAAGTATCAACCTAAGAATACGTCAATAATATTCTCATTGTTTTGTGTATTTTGTGCTTGATTAGAGATACGGTTAAACTGCAAAATAATGAGTGTAAATCGTCTACTCTGATTGCATGAACATATTTTAAAACTTTTAAGTCAATGTGTTTTCTTAGAAATAAGTTATAACACTTATACAACTGGGTATATAGGATACTTCGAATTAGTGAAGCTTTCGATGTTCCTAATTCTAAAATATGCCAGTTAAAATTATTTTGACATCTTTGACTCATGTTATGTGTTTTATCAGCACATTTCATGTTTTATATAAAGGGAGGGTAACTCTCAAAAGATGTAACAGTTTAAACAAAAAATAAATGTTTTACAAACTATGGGTCAAAACGAAATACTTATCATATATCTTTTCTAAAATATATTTAAGATAAGAAAGTTAAGTTAAGATACAAAAGTTGATACTTAGCAATTTTGTTCAGTCTAGATAGGTTTATAAGCGCGTTACTATTGTCTCTAGCGTTTATGGCGATATCTGTAGAGCGTCCGCTTCACACGCAAGGGGTCCCGAGTTCAAACTCTCTGAGTTTCTAGTTTTTCCTCGTCCGTTTACATTGGTGCCGTGACCAGAATATTTACTGTTGGAGGCTGTTTAGCTGAAGTATTTAGGGACCTGGGTTGTGCGATATGTAAGGGTGACAAATATCAAGTTAAAGGATGGAGGTATGTTGTAGGACTCAGGTGGGGGTGTATGTACATAGATAGGTTTATAAGCGCGTTACTACTATTTCGCCGAAGAGCTAGCTAAGTTGCTTTTATGGCGACATCGGTAGAGCGTCCGCTTCAAATGCAAGGGGTCCCGAATTCAAACCAGCTGAGTTCCTCGTTTTTCCTCGTCCGTTTACAGCTCTAACAGTCTCAATCAAACCGAGACTGCAATATTTCGTATATGTCGTTTTCGGCCGTTTCCAAAGGTCCATTATCATACTCTTTTTAATAGCACAGTGGCGTTGCTTGTGCAGTGTGGCGGCAGTAAAACGTCTCCCCGCGCTTGTAAACCAGTACTGTTATTCATTCGATCTTTGGAGATCGCTGAGCCCGATACTTATATTTAATCATCGGTGGTACTTTTTCATTTCTTTTTGTTTTCTTACTTAATTTTCCGATTCAGTGATTCCACTACTCCAGCCGATTAAAGGCTCTGGGTATTGTTTAACCACTTATAGGATATGTTGTCTGCTTTTTAATTTAGTCTTTTGACTGTTACTTGTGATATGCAGGCTTCATAACCGCTGCTGCCAACTAAATTCCATTATGTTTATTTCGCTCTTCGGGGCATTTAATTTTATAAGATACTGGGACCATACGCCGTACGACATGGGGAAGACAGATACTCCATGTCCACCGTCATATGCATGCCAATTTCGGGATGGTTTAAATTTTGTACAATTGATTTTATTCATATTGAGTTCTGCTCAACCCGGGGCTAGAGGGCGTGAGCGGTAGCTAACATATTTCACTACCGCTCATGAACAGTCTCAATCAAACCGAGACTGCAATATTTCGTATGTGTCTTTTTCGGCCGTTTCCAAAGGTCCATTTTCATACTCTTTTTAGAAGCATTAATATGCGATATAACTAAAACACAGGGGTGTCGCAGTGATAATCATAATAAATGTTAGATAAAAGTAGATAAAAAGGTTGTACAGGAAATGTAAATTCAAGGACAACAGTCAACCAAAAAAGCTTTTTCACAATCTACACTTCTTCATTTTCTTGCAAAAGCAACAAAAACATTATTTTTAATGCTAAAATAATATAATTTCTACAACATATGCACCATTTTGTCTCTGACCTACGTATGTCTTAATAATATATAGTGTTTAAGTATATGTACTACTTTGTAAAATAGCTAAATCTTGGCAATCAGTTGAAACCAAGAATACAACTTTGTCAGTGGTAGACATTAATAATACTACTACTAATAATAATAATAATAATAAAGAATTTATTTAACGAGAGAACTCATTTGAAACTAGTCAATCTTCCATGAGTCCCTCAACAATTAATATTGTACAATATTTACAAAGATATGTGATATACATATAAAATGAATTGTAGTATATTCATGCATACATTAACGGAAATATGTCCACAACTGAGTTACAAGACTTAGTCATTATTATATGGTATGGTTAATCCACTATAAATACAATGTTTTGAAATGATTAACAGATTGGACATTTTGTATATGGTGAGGAAGTGAGTTCACACTTTAGAGCCTGAATAGGCAAACGATTTTCTGAAAACTCACTATTCGATCTGCGGGAATATAGTTGTAGATTTGAGGATGATCTTAAATTTCGCATATATATGTACATTTGAAGTAAGAGTAAACGTATTTTAAAAATAAGCAGGCGCCTGATCATTAAATGTTTTAAACATAAGAATTGCTTTTTGTAATTGAACTCTTTCGGAAAACATCATCCAACAAAGTTCGGTAAAAAGTTCAACAGATGGAGTGTTAAAATATGTATGCAGGATAAGTCTTGCAGCTCTGTTTGGGAATCTTACATTTTTATCTTCCAGAGAAACATTAGAATTTCCCCATATCACACAACAGTAATCTAAATGGGGTAAGATATAAGCATTGAAAAATAATTTACGCATAGGTATAGAAAGGTAGATCTTTATGCGAGATAACAGATATAACAATGAATTACATTTTTTAAGAACTTTATCAATTTGGCTATTCCAAGAGAGAGTGTTGTCAATTGTAACACCGATTAGTTTTCCTTCGTAACTACAGTTAATGGTTTCATCTTTGAATTGAATCGAAGGAGTATTATTATAAATACGATTTATTTTGTTCTTAGAAGAGAGATACAATAATATCATATACCCATATCCTACCCACCTTCACACATTGTAAATATTACCATGATCCTATTTTACCTGATTGTCTGAAAACGTCCACCACAAACCAGAATCACGACATGTCTTATACTGAATTCAAAAGAATGAGCTTTGCACCAGAATATGTTGTGACTATCAATTAAATTGAACAAAAGTCGTTCCGGACCGGCTTATTCGCCTATTATACCACCTACTATCACCAATAAATCTCATTTCCAAGAGGCAACCGATATTGACGGGAAACCGATATTGAAGGAGAGTTCAATACTATCTCTAACCATCCACTTTTAAATAGCATACGTATTGTTGTGTATACATTTTAAACGCATAGGCCTTATTATAAAATGTCTTAAACCTGTTTGTAACTGTGCCGTGCGTTTTTCTCTCTATTCTGCAGAAACACAAACATACATTTCAGAAAACACATAGATATAAACCATACATAGCGGATAACGCATGATCTGCACTCGTTCTATATCTTGTAAGGTAATATGCCTATAATGACACAATGACAATGCTTGCCTTCACTGTTTGATACCGGTAATACGCGTAGATGTCCTAGCGTACGGCCAATGAGCGAGCATTAGTCCAGAGGGAATATAGAAGCAGAAGCACTTTATTATTTCAAAATCAGTAAGCCATAGGCCCATATGATCATACAATATATAATATACATATATACATTTTAACAGACGTAGCAAGATCCGTACATACATGTATGAACAAATGTCAGATGCAAAAATAAACACAGTTATACTGTTTACTTCTTTTTAGAGAACAAAAACGGAAAACAAAAATAGAAACAAAACACATGAACACCTCAGAATTTCCATTTAAAATTTACGGAGAAGGTGACTAAACATATATAAATCTATCAATGTTATGGTTCATGTATTATACTTAATCATATCCATGAGCACATATACATACGTTTCAAACACAATCAAAAATGCTCTATTTGCATTTTCAAACTTGACAAAACCACCACACACAAATATACATGACTATGTGAAAATAAAATATTACAATATTAAAATAACACAAAACATTACAATTGAGAAGGAGAAAATGAGAAAATGAGACGTGGAATTAAAATCACATCAAATCAATTCATTAGCGTTTTCCTTATTTCAAATGCTTTAAAAATATACACACTTAAATGTTTAATTTCTTTTTCATTTTTGCTGTAAAAAAGTTCTTTTAATTGGAACATACTCGGTCGATTCCAAAAATATCTTCGGGGGCATATAGTAATCGCACCATCCGTCCGTCCGTCAGGCCGCAGTTAGTGTCCGGACTGTACCTTCAAAACCCCTGCATGGATTTTTAATTAACTTGTCATAAGTGATCACCATACCAAGGCGATGTGTCGCGCGCAAAACCCAGGTCCGTACCTCAAAGGTCAAGGTCACACATGCAGTTCATAGGTCCAAAACAGGTACGCAATTTCGTGTCCGAACCGTAACGTCACAACCCATACAGGGATTTTTAAATAGCTTCGCACAACTGATCACCATAACAAGACGATGTGTCGCGCGCAAAACCCAGGTCCGTTCCTCAAAGGTCAAGGTCACATTTGCAGTTCATAGGTCAAAAACAGGTACGCATTTTCGTGTCCGGACCGTAACGTCACAACCCCTGCAGAGATTTTTAAATAACTTCGCACAAGTGATCACCATATCAAGACGATGTGTCGCATGCAATACCCAGGTCCGTATCTCAAAGGTCAAGGTCACACTTGCAGTTCATATGCCAAAAGCAGGTACGAAATTTCCTGTCCGGATCGTAACGTCACAACCCATGCAGGGATTTTAAAATAACATGGCACAACTGATCAAGACGACGTGTCGTGCACAAAATCCAGATCCATGGCTCCAAGGTCAAGGTCTCTCGTAGAGGTCAAAGGTCACTTCGGGGTCATTTGTCACTTGCAGTGAATTTCTTGTTTAATATATATTTTTCGGATGTCTTTAAACAGATCGCAATCCAAAATGAAATGCAACTCGTCTTCAAGTTTGTTGCAAATTATACATATTCTATCTGCTAATGGTATACTTCTAGGTCTATGCCACCTACCAGTCTCTATAGCAAGGCTATGAGACGAGACAATTAACCTGGTCATCGATATTATAAATTTGGGTTTGTTTATGCACTTAAGAAAAAATAGAAAATCAAAACCTACAATTTCTTTAAAACATATTGCTCTCGATGAACTTTCTAAACGTTCATGCCAAGACTGTATTTTAATATCATGAAGTCGTTGTTTAATTATATCTAAGAAAAGATCCACTTCTCCGACACTCTGGTTAAGCCACACGTAGTAAAAACCCATTGACGATAATAAATCGCGAACACGGGTTACCCATGATACTTTGTTTGGGTAAATATCAGCATCAGTTTTTAAAACATTATACATAACTATGCAATATTGTTTTCACCGCTGTTTAAAATCTTTAAACAATATTTAATAATTCTATAAAATCTTTTATTGATAAGGCTAAACCTGCCCAGAATACCATACACAAAGTCATTTTGCGTTGTACGTTTTACTTTCATTATACGTTTGCAATAAAGTGTATGTATTCTTTCAATATTGTTTGCACTGTGGAAACCCCACACTTCACAAGAATAATGTAAAATGGGCAATTTAGCCTTATCAAATAATTCAAGTATATGAGATATAGAAATGTCTGTAAAGTTTAAAAGATACTTATTCAGTTTGAATATTGCTTTTTGTGCTTTACCCGCTAACGTTAGTAGCGATTCACTGAAAGAACCGCCTTGGGTAAAAACAATTCCAAGCTAAGTAAGTGAATTCACAATTTCAATTTGTACACCATTGAAAAGAAAATTTAAATTACGTGGTAACAATCCAGCTTTTCTGAAAACAATTATTTTAGTTTTTTTAACATTCACTTTTAACTTCCATCTCTCGCAGTATTCAGATAAAATATCAAGACCTTTTTGAAGACCTTCAGCGCTTTCTGCGAAAATAGCAATATCATCAGCAAATAGCAAGAGAAATAGTTTTGTCATGTATACCTCGATACCATCAACTTTATTTAAATTGAAATATTCCTCAATATCATTTAAGAACATTGAGAAAAGAAAAGGAGATACACATTCTCCTTTACGCACTCCGAGCACGCATGACAACTCGTTGCTTAAAGTATTATTGTATTTGACTCGTGATTTAATACTATTATACATACTTTTAACTACATTGAAAATGTTTCCTCTTACTCCCAATTGTATTAATTTATACCACATACTGTTTCTATCTATATAATCAAAAGTCTTGCTAAAATCAATAAACTATAATACATCTTCTTACCACTATTTATCATATGTGTAATAAGTCCATGAAATAAAATATGTTGTCAGTTGTACTCATACCACTGCGAAAGCCTGCATGTGCTTCAATATATACATTAAAATTTAGTTTAATTTAGCTTAAACGAGTATTTAATAGTCTCGTAAATAGTTTACCCAACGTACTTAATAATGTAATTCCTCTATAATTATCTGTGTCATTAATAGAACCATTCTTATGTAGTGGGATGATATATCCTTCTGGCCAAGACTCAGGAAAAATACCTGTGTTCAGTAGTGTTAAATAATGTGTATAAATACAGTAATAATTGGTGAGCACCATGTACAAAGTATTCATTTAAAAGAAACTGGACCAGCACTTTTACCACTTTTGAGTTGTCTAATAGCTTTTAATATTTCTTCATTACTTATAACTACATCAATTTCACTGAACATAACTTGGAACTCGCCATTTAAAAATCGTTCATTAAAATACAAAACATCTTCATCGCGTTGGAAAAAAGGATCATCACGATTCTTGACAGATTTAAAATATTGTCCAAAAGCAGACAACGACATATTTGGACATTTTACATGCGAAGGCTCTCTTAACATTTTCCAATAGAGTTTCGCATTCTTATGCCTGTTATGTTTCCAATTTGTTTGTTTGTTCATTATTATAATCTCTGAGCGTGATCTAACAATATCTGTTTTCGTCTGACTGACATTGTCTATAACAATTTAAATGAAAAATAGTTCTCAGGTCTTCACAACATTAAACCAGTCATTATTTTGTTTACGCTTACTTGTATCTGTACCATTATTGAGACTAAGTGTTTTTATAAATAAAGGGTTTGTAACACTTTCATTAAATTGGAAAATTCCTGTAAACTAGATTCAATACCATCCCTGTCAACAAATGAACCCGTTGTTTGAGTTAAATTATTTAATTTCTCAACAAATACATCGCAGTTCAAAGCATCACCATATTCATATCTATGCTCACTATTCCATATATATTTGAAATCTATACCTATGTGGTCAACTTCATCAACAATATTACCATTCAAAACTGCATGTTCATTACTAATGATGTATTCAAAAGAACTTTCAATAACACAATGGTCGGATAAAGTATTGGGATCATGAACATCAAAAGTTGTGAAATTATTATAAATGGATTCCGATACAACAACATAATCAACAAGACTACACCCTCTGTGTCCCACAAAAGTATATTTACATATACCCGCGTCTTTACCGATACGCCCGTTTAATATTCGTAAACCAGTCTGTTTACAGAAATCTAAAAAGGCAGTAGCATTGTTATTTATATGGCCTTTATCTTGGGAATATCTCGGACTAAAACTATCTATAAAATATTCATCTGGCAGAATTTCGAAAGATTCGATTGAGACAAACATTACAAAATCTGGCTTATCAGAGGTGCGACTATTAAAATCCCCCGCCAATAAAATGTTACAAAGACCATTTGTATCATTATGAATAAACGCAACAGAATCGGTTAATCTATCAAAAACATTCTGTTCAATAGTATTAAATCTACTATCTTAAATCTAATATGTCTATCTTCATTGAATTGTCTCTTAATACTGCCAATGAGTTGATGATACTACATGTTATCAATACGACTGAAGGCTAATTGTAGACTTTATTAGGGTTACGTTTTAATTAGTTTGGATATCTTTACAATATTTAAGTGCATCGTTTGCTAATTTCTGTCGATTTCGACTTAATTGTTAGAGATTTCCGTTTAATGAGATCAGCTTTTATTGACACAGTCTTGTCAATGTTCAATTTCGACGCTGAAGACAGGAACATAGCAAGGTTGTATACACAGTGGCGTACATGCCTATAGGCACTGTAGGCACGTGCCTACACATTGTCCCCAGAAATCAAAAAAAATAATATATAAAACAAATGCAATAAAAACTGAGTGGGGTACGGGTCAGTACATATCAATTTTTACTCGTGGTCTTTTCAGAAAATAAAAGTCGAACTGTTTTCGCTCGCGGTCTTTCGGAACCAAACACACCATGATTGTGCAAAATTTCGAAAGAATTTCAGAAAGCAAGTATTCATATTAATACGTGTTATTTTTGTTCTGTTCCGATGTTTTTGTTGCGAAATCGCAAATTAAAAAAGCTTGAAATCGCGAGTTAAAAACATATTGTTTGCTGCTTAAAATACCGTCAGAATGCAGGATTTGCCTTCCTTCTAAAAATAAAAATTACGGGTGAGCGTGCTCCCGAACCTTGTGCCTACACACTGATGTAGGCACAGCTACACCCCTGATACACATAAAATCGATTTTAACCAGTGAGTCATATTGCCAACTGACCGGTCAAAGTCGGCAACACTGTCTTCGCTCTTTGTGTTGTGTATTGTCCTTTTTATTGCAACAACTTTTTTCTCGTCACTCGATACATATTGTTAATAACAGATAAAAGTAAATAAAATATGTTTAATAACAGATTACAAAAAGTAAAATTCGGCATCAACAGATAACATTAACCACGCCCCCACCCTCCCAACCCCTGCCACCCCTAACTGCCCTACCACACACTCTTTATAGTTACCAACATCATGAATGAGACGTTTTAGGATATTGAATCTGGATCTAGGAAAAATAATTACCAATGGGCGACCAATAATCCAGAATTCCTTGAAAGGTTGTTCAATATACTAGGTATACTGTGATGTTAATAATACGTGCTCGTGGTTAATAACAATGTAACTGTAGGCATAACTTGGATCTGGGAAATAGAATTGACAATGGGCGAGCATATATATTAGTCCAGAGTTCCTTGAAAGTTGATCTGTATACTGCGTACGTATAAAGTCGACGTGAATACGTTTTTAATTTAAATGATATTATAACTAAAGGCGTAATCTGGACCTGAGAAATGACATGTTGCCTTTATGCCTAATTATATGTGTATTTTTTGTTTGGCTAATTGCATTAGACGCATATTGAATGTAAACGTGTCAGTGTCTGCGAGCACGATAATAGTTAACGGGCAATTAGAGTTAATGAATTATTTACAGAATACAAACATCTCGCTAAATGCGGGTGATTTGTACAGAGTGTATTGTAACCAATTTGAAATAAAATATTTATATTAAATAAACATATAAGTATGCAATTACGAGTCAGATTGCATAACTCAGTCGCACAGTCTAAGCCAACATCCTATTAATACAACTGAACTTAAGTTCACAAATCCCAAGGTAAACATGCCAATTAAGAATATAATGTGTAATTGTATGAAGGGAGGCAACTAATATCGATGATGGTCAATACATGTTACGGCGGGTATCCTTTGAGTATTTGTCCCATCTGTTTACCGTTTCCATCTTTTTTTTTCGAATTGTGTTTCGACCCGTTCCCTAACACAAATACCATGTTTAAACTGTTTTCTCACTACAATGGACTTCAACGTCATCCTCAAATGTGTTTTTTGTTGCGTTTTTGTTCGTTTCTCACAAACTACATGAACACATCAACCAAACTGGAGCCATGCTTGCACTGTAGTACACCTCAATGTCGTATAGTGATTATATTTCATACGATTTATGCGTACATTTTACAGGTTGGTAAATTACATTTTATACCCTTAATGTAAGTATAATATAAGTATAAACTGATAAAACTTAATTACTTAAGTAAAACGGACTTAAATGCGGGAAGACTAAAAAACAGCACTCATTTTGCTTCGCCTGTCTATTTAATATTCAAATATTCACTATTTAATATTCAAATATTCACCATATGAGTAAAACGCACTTAATAATACAATCATGAGCTATACGCATGGCATATCGATGTTCTACCTGTCCTTGAAAAGGAGCACTAATTGTTCACGTGATTCTGGAGTGAAACCCTACTGACATCCTAAACGCCTTCATTTGTTTGAACAGCCAGCTGATCGACCGACGACCGACATTCTCGATATCTTCTTGTTCTAGAAACTGACAGTTCCATTATAACGAGTGGAACTTAATTTCAGACAAATTGTACAAAATAAATTCTCCGTGATATTGTTTAAATTACAAATACGGGATTATTTAATTGCTTATTGCCTACTTTATTTGTTTGCCAATCGATTATACTGTCCCAGGTAAGAAGTGCTCCAGATTGCCCGGATAGCTCCGTCGGAAAGCACTCGCTTTTCACCCGTGCAACCCGTGTTCGACTCGGCGTTGTAACTGAAACGGTACCACGGACAATTGATTTTTCCCATCGGATTTCCCGGGTTCCTGCAATATCAATACCACGCTAACGCTGTAATCCGCGCCATCGAAAGTGATTTGTATAAGCACTGTTGAATAAATAAAGTTTGTGCTTCTCAAGAAGTGATTTTAGAAAACAACTGCTCGTATTTTGTACAACCTATATGACATAGCGCCTGTTTCATCATCAATTTTAAAATTGGTTTTAATTAGTGACTTAATAAATGTAACTTTTGAACATTTTAAAGTACTAAGAGGATAAAATTAATGTCTGCTTTTGGTTTTCGTCATTTCCCTTAATACTCCTTCTCCGACAGAATAACAAACAAAACAATCATTGTTTTTTGGTATAAGCCTCGGGAATAACCGACCAGCTGATCTAAAAGAACGGGCAAATTGATGTCTAGTGAATGTACATTAACCCCTTTATATTGCTGAATGTTATAATACAATTAATCACTTCTCATGATAAAAACAATCATGTAAATCAATCATGCAAATCGAAGGTATTTATATCAGTCGCGTAAATCAATGGTCAGTAGCACTTTATTTCAAAATTAGTAAGCCATAGACCTATGTGATCATACAATATTATACATATAAATTTTAACAGACGTAGCAAGAACAAATATCAGATGCACAAATAAACACAGTTATACTGTTTACTTCTTTTTAGAGAACACAAACGGAAAATAAAATAGAACAAAACACATGAACACGTCAGAATTTCCATTTAAAATTTCACGGAGAAGGTGACTTATATCAATGTTATGGTTGATGTATTATACTTAATCATATCCACGTCATGAACATATAGGCACATACAAATACGTTTCAAACACAATCAAAGATGGTCTATTTGCATTTTTAAACATGACAAAACCACCACACACAAATATACATGACTATGTGAAAATAAAATATTGCAATATTAAAATAACACAAAACATTACAATTGAGATGGAGAAAATGAGAAAATGAGACATGGAACTACAATTACATCAAATCAATTCATTAGCGTTTTCCTTATTTCAAATGCTTTAAAATTATAAACATTTAAATTTTTAATTTCTTTTTCATTTTTTGCTGTAAAGAAGTTCTTTTAATTTGAACATGCTCGGTCGATTCCAAAAATATTTTTAATATATATTTTTCGGATGTCTTTAAACAGATCGCAATCTAAAATGAAATGAAACTCGTCTTCAAGTTTGTTGCAAATTATACATATTCTGTCTGCTAATGGTATATTTCTAGGTCTATGCCACCTACCAGTCTCTATAACAAGGCTATGAGACGAGACACTTAACCTGGTCATCGATATTCTAAATTTGGGTATTTCTTTAAAACATATTGCTCTCGATGAACTTTCTAAACGTTCATGCCAAGACTGTATTTTATTATCACGAAGTCGTTGTTTAATTATACCTAATAAAAGATCCACATCTCTGACACTCTGGTTTAGCCAGACGTAGTAAAAACCCGTTGACGATAATAAAGCGCGAACTTGGGTTACCCATGATACTTTGTTTGTGTAAATGTCATTATCAGTTTTTAGAACATTATAAATAACTTGCAATATTGCTTTCACTGCTGTTTAAAATCTTTAACCAATATTTAATAATTCTATAAAATCTTTTATTGATAAGGCTAAACTTGCCCAGAATACCATACACAAAGTCATTTTGCTGTGTACGCTTTACTTTCATTATACGTTTGCAATAAAGTGTATGTATTCTTTCAACATTGTTTGCACTGTGGAAACGCCACACTTCACAAGAATAATTTAAAATGAGCAATATAGGCTTATCAAATAGTTCAAGTCTATGAGATATAGAAATGTCTGTAAAGTTTAGAAGATACTTATTCAGTTTGAATATTGCTTTTAGTGCTTTACACGCTAACGTTAATTGCGTTTCACTGAAAGAACCGCCTTGGGTAAAACCAATTCCAAGTTAAGTAAGTGAATTCACAATTTCAATTTGTACACTATTGAAAACAAAATTTAAATTACGTGGTAACAATCCAGCTTTTCTGAAAACAATTATTTTAGTTATTTTAACATTCACTTTTAACTTCCATCTCTAGAAGTAATCAGATATCAAGACATTTTTGAAGACCTTCAGCCCTTTCTGCGAAAATAACAATATCATCAGCATATAGCAAGAGAAATAGTTTTATCATGTATACCTCGATACCATCAAATTTATTTAAAATGAAATATTCCTCAATATCATTTAAGAACATTGAGAAAAGAAAAGGAGATAAACATTATCCTTGACGCACTCCGAGCACGCATGAAAACTTCTTGCTTAATGTATACTCGGTAAAAACAGTTTTGGACCAGGGTATATAAAGTCATATAAAACTAAAACTGGTGGACACAATTTAAGTATCTTTTTTTAGTAACCAAGTTCGACCCTTCCCGGTTAATTTGGTACCAGAAACATTAAATTTCAAACAAGATTTGATTTAACAAAAATATCTCAAACAAACAAAAGGTCTGTAAAAAATGTTGCAAAGTCCATAAAAAGTAACAGTTACGGACACATTCGAGTAACCAATAAAAATATTATTATTTTTTCGCAAACATTCTTTGTAAACGATAATTATTGTTGATTGTTGATCTATTGTGAATTATTAACTGAGATAATAAGGGTTATGGTCGAATGTCTTGGTTATGCGATCATTGTACGGGTTCGAACACTGCCATGGTCCAAAACTTCTTTTACAGAGTATATTATTGTATTCGACTCGTGACTTAATACTATTATACATACTTTTAACTACATTGACAATTTTACCTCTTACACCCAATTGTATTAATTTATACCACATACTGTTTCTAACTATATAATCAAAATCAATAAAACTATAATACATCTTCTAACCACTATTTATCATATGTGTAATAAGTCCATGAAGAACACATATGTTGTCAGTTGTACTCATACCACTGCGAAAGCCTGCCTGTGCTTCAATATATACATTGTAATTTTCAGCCCAATAACTTAAACGAGTATTTAATAGTCTCGTAAATAGTTTACTCAACGTACTTAATAATGTAATTCCTCTATAATTATCTGTGTCATTAATAGAACCATTCTTATGTAGTTGGAGGATATATCCTTCTGACCAAGACTCAGAAAAATACCTGTGTTCAATATAGTGTTAAATAATGTGTATAAATACGGGAATAATTGGTGGGCACCATGTACAAAGTATTCATTTAAAAGAAAATCTGGACCAGCACTTTTACCATTTTTGAGCTGTCTAATAGCTTTTAATATTTCCTCATTACTTATAACTACATCAAGTTCACTGAACGTAACTTGGAACTCGCCAATTAAAAAACGTTTATTAAAATACAAAACATCTTCATCGGGTTGGAAAAAAGGATCATCAGGATTATTGACAGATTTAAAATATTGTTCTAAAGCAGACAACGATATATTTGGACATTTTACATGCGAAGCCTCTCTTAATATTTTCCAGTATAGTTTCGCATTCTTATGCCTGTATGTTTCCAATGTTTTTGTTTGTTCATTATTATAATCTCTTTTTACATCTTTTTAACATAGATTTATATTCAGAGCGTGATCTAACAAATAAAACTCTATTTTCGTCTGACTGACATTGTCTATAACAATTTAAATGAAAATGAAAAATAATTCTCAGGTCTTCACAACTTTCATTAAACCAGTCATTACTTTGTTTACGCTTACTTGTATCTGTACCATTATTGAGACTAAGATTTTTACTAAATAAAGGGTTTGTAACACTTTCATTAAAATGGAAAATTCCTGTAAACTAGATTCAATACCATTCATGTCAACACATGAACCCGTAGTTTGAGTTAAATTATTTAATTGCTCAACAAATACATCGCAGTTCAAAGCATCACCATATTCACATCTATGCTCACTATTCCATATATATTTGCAATCTATACCTATAAGATCAACTTCAACAACAGTATTACCATTCAAAACTGCATGTTCATTACCAATGATGTATTCAAAAGAACTTCCAATAACACAATGGTCGGATAAAGTATTGGGATCATGAAAATCAAATGTAGTGAAATTATTATAAATACAACAACATAATCAAGAAGACTACACCCTCTGTGTCCACAAACGTATATTTACCTATACCCGCGTCTTTACCGATATTCGTAAACCAGTCTGTTTACAGAGATCTAAAAAGGCAGTACCATTGTTATTTATATGGCCTTTATCTTGGGAGTATCTCGGACTAAAATTATCTATAAAATATTCATCGGGCAGAATTTCGAAAGATTCGCTTGAGTCAAACATTAGAAAATCTGGCTTATCACAGGTGCGACTATTAAAGTCCCCCGCCAATAAAACGTTACAAAGACCATGTGTATCAGTTACAAAGACCATTTGTATCATTATGAATAAACGCAACAGAATCGGTTAATCTATCAAAAGCATTATGTTCAATAGTATTAATTAAATCTACTATCTTGAATCTAATATGTCTATCTTCATTGAATTGTCTCTTAATACTGTCAATGAGTTGATGATACTACGTGTTACCAATACGACTGAAGGATAATTGTTGACTATATTAGGATTACGTTTTAATTAGTTTGGATGTCTTTACAGTATTTAAGTGCATCGTTTGCTAATTTCTCTCGATTTGGACTTAATTGTTAGAGATTTCCGTTTGATGGGATCAACTTTTATTGACAATGTATTTTCAATGTTCAATTTGAACGCTGAAGACAGGAACATAGCAAGGTTGTATACACATAAAATCGATTTTAACCAGTGAGTCATATTGCCAACTGACCGTTCAAAGTCGGTAACACTGTCTTCACTCTTTGTGTTGTGTATGCAGCAACATTTTTCTAGTCACTCGATACATATTGTGGATAACATATAAAAGTAAACAAAATATATTTGATAACAGATACCACCCACTCTTCATGGTCAACATCATGAATGAAAAGTTTTGGAGTCTTTAAATTTGGATCTAAGAAATAGAATTGTCAATGGGTGATCAATAATCCAGAATTCATTGAAAGGTTGTTCAATATACTAGGTATACTGGGATGTTAATAATACATAATCGTGGTTAATAACAATGTAACTGAAGGCATAACTTGGAACTGGGATATAGTACAACCTTTTGTTCTTACTATACAACAAGATATATATTCATAATGCATATACAAAACACAATTTCAAAATTAAAAATAACAATGATACCGTAAACGAGCGGAAATGTGGAAGGGTTTCGTAAGAATACGCCGCCTAAACGACAAGAAATGTGTAAGGGGTCGTAAGGATACGCCCTGGAAGAGGTTCGACACAATCGGGAAGGTGTATATATATACATATATATATATAGGGAGAGAATTTGAACTCACTACGGCAACTTTCGAAATTGGGATCTCGTAAGAGATTCACGTTCACAAGGCAGAATTATATATGGGGAGAAATATTTGTGAACTACCAAGGACAGACAACCATCGGACGAACTACGGCAGGACGCCTAGCTATGACGAGATACACAGAAATCAAGCGTATATATTCACTCCTTAAAAAAGGTAGCTGCAACACACGTTGATAAACTGTATCTCTACATCATAACACACTCGTCTGGAGGCACACTTAACATATAGACGCATACATACATACAATTATAGCTCATATGAGTGGGCCACATTTAAGCGTTCAACCACACACAGCTATATTGAGACAGTGACAATGAAAGGTGCCGGATCTGTTATGATGTAGAGATACAGTTTATCAACGTGTGTTGCAGCTACCTTTTTTAATGAGTGAATATATACGCTTGATTTCTGTGTATCTCGTCATAGCTAGGCGCCCTGCCGTAGTTCGTCCGAATGTTCTCTGTCCTTGGTAGTTCACAAATATTTCTCCCCATATATATAATTCTGCCTTGTGAACGTGAATCTCTTACGAGATCCCAATTTCGAAAGTTGCCGTAGTGAGTTCAAATTCTCTCCCTTTATTATATATACCTGAATTCACAGTATCCCCAGATCCGGCACCTTTCATTTTCACTGTCTCAATATAGCTGTGTGTGGTTGAACGCTTAAATGTGGCCCACTCATATGAGCTATAATTGTATGTATGTATGCGTCTATATGTTAATTGTGCCTCCAGACGAGTGTGTTATGATGTAGAGATACAGTTTATCAACGTGTGTTGCAGCTACCTTTTTTAAGGAGTGAATATATACGCTTGATTTCTGTGTATCTCGTCATAGCTAGGCGCCTTGCCGTAGTTCGTCCGAAGGTTGTCTGTCCTTGGTAGTTCACAAATATTTCTCCCCATATATAATTATGCCTTGTGAACGTGAATCTCTTACGAGATCCCAATTTCGAAAGTTGCCGTAGTGAGTTCAAATTCTCTCCCTTTATTATATATACCTGAATTCACAGTATCCCCAGATCCGGCACCTATCATTGTCACTGTCTCAATATAGCTGTGTGTGGTTGAACGCTTAAATGTGGCCCACTCATATGAGTTATAATTGTATGTATGTATGCGTCTATATGTTAATTGTGCCTCCAAACGAGTGTGTTATGATGTAGAGATACAGTTTATCAACGTGTGTTGCAGCTACCTTTTTAAGGAGTGAATATATACGCTTGATTTCTGTGTATCTCGTCATAGCTAGGCGCCCTGCCGTAGTTCGTCCGAAGGTTGTCTGTCCTTGGTAGTTCACAAATATTTCTCCCCATATATATAAAAATATACAAGGGGTGGAGATGGGCAAATTGCGTTCTGTCTGTATCCATTGATAAATATAGACTGAATGACTGGTGTGCCAGACGCCCAACTCCAATGGGCGCGCCCATATCATTAGCCAATCAGCATGGACCACACACTGAACTCATGTTCCTGCGCGTGATAATAAGATGCTGATCATCTAATATTGACGTTATCCATAATGACCCCCAGACTTGGTCATAAAACACGTTATGCAGGCATAACTGGATATTTATGATCCTCAGTACGAGGTAAAAGAAAACATAAATCCGTGTGTGCAATTGAAAGGAGTCATGCGTTGCATGACCCAATATAATTTTGTTTTAGTCATATGTTTTCTAAAACAAACTGTATCGTATAATGAAACACAATATAAATGTTTAATGATTAAACCAAGCATACTCTCATACAACCTTTCGTTCTTACTAAACAACAAGATATATAATCATAATGCATATACAAAACACAATTTCAAAATTAAAAATAACAATGGTCCCGTAAACGACCGGAAATGTGTAAGGGTTTCGTAAGAATACGCCACAAATGCAGATATGCTACGTTTTAGGAGCAAATGCAAGTCAGTGGAAATATCCGACTGTTGATGTCCCTTGTAAAATGCATACACAAATAAACGCTTAATAGATTCACCTTTGAGAATACACATCAATTACAGCCAAAACGTAGACTTTTTAATAAATTCCCGAATACCAACTGCGTTCTCTCTCTATCCATTGATACATATAAACTGAATGACTGGTGTGCCAGACGCCTTACTTCTCATGGGCGCGCCCATATCATTAGCCAATCAGCATGGAGCACACACTGAACTCATGTTCCTGCGCGTGATAATAAGATGCTGATCATCTAATATTGACGTTATCAATAATGACCTATTACGGGGTGAATAAATGGATCACCAATAATCTGGTGATTGAAATAAAAAAATAAAAATAAAAAAAAATAAATAAAAAATAATAATGACCCCCAGACTTGTTCATAAAACACGTTATGCAGGCAAAACTGGATACATATATATTAGTCCAGAGTTCATTGAACGTTGTTCTATATACTACGTATAATGTTGATGTGAAAACATGATTACTGTTAATGACATTGCTACAACCGAAGACATGATTTCGATCTGGGAAATGACATGTTGCCTTTATGCCTTATTATATGTGTATTTATGTTTGGCTAATTGCATAAGATGCATATTGAATGTTAACTTGTCAGTGTCTGCGAGCACGACAGTAGTTAACAGGCAATTACATTTAATGATTTATTCACAGAATACAAACATCTCGCTAAATTGGGATGATTTGTACACACTGCATTGTAATAAATTTGACATAAAATATTTTATACTAAAAGAACTTACAATTATGCAATCACGTGTCATATTGCATACACTCAGTCGCACAGTCTAAGCCAACATCCTATTAATACAACTGAACTTAAGTTAACAAATCCCAAGGTAAACATGCCAATTAAGAATATAACGTGTAAATGTATGAAGGGGATGAATTAACAACAACTAATATCGATTATGGTCAATGAAAGTTACAGCGGGTATCCTTTGAGTATTTGTCCCATCTGTTTACCGTTTCCCCCATTCTTTCCGAATTGTGTTCTCTCACACAACTACCCGGTTTAAACTGTTTTCTCACTACTATGAACTCCAACATCATCCTCAGATGTGTTTTTGTTGCGTTTCTCACAAACTACATGAACACATCAATCAAACTGGAACCATGCTTGCACTGTAGTACACCTCAATGTCTTATAGTGATTATATTTCATACGATTTATGCGTACATGTTACAGGTTGGTAAATTACACGGAGTACACCCGACGCACATTCAATGTCAGGAGTAGGTACCAAACGACGTTCATATATGGTCATACAATGTCATTGCAGCAAACATTATAATTCTTACAAAGATCGAACGAAGATACGTGTGTATATGTTCAATTTGTTTTATGGGCTCGGTAGCTCAGTAGTTAACGGCATTGCTTTTGCGTTACAAACATCTGCCCAGCGTGGGTTCGCTTTCTGGCGGCACCATGTATAGCGGTAACTCTTTATTTCATGTCTGAGGTTGCTTTCCCAATATAACCTAATAAAATGTGTTAACGGAACGTACAAATCCATTTTATTTCATTTGTTTTTATGCGGGAAGACTAAAAACCAGCACTCATTTTCCTTCGTGTGTCTATTTAATATTCAAATATTCACCATATGAGTAAAACGCACTTAATAATACAATCATGAGCTACACGCATGGCATATCAATGTTCTACCTGTCCTTGAAAAGGAGCACTAATTGTTCACGTGGTTCTGGAGTGAAACCCGACTGACATCCTTAACGCCTTCATTTGTTTGAACAGCCAGCTGATCGACCGACATTCGCGATATCTTCTTGTTCTAGAAGATGACAGTTTCATTATAACGAGTGGAACTAAATTTTAGACAAATGGTGCAAAATATATTCTCCGTGATTTATTATAAATTACAAATATGCGATTATGTAATTGCTTACTTTATTTGTTCGCCAAACGATTACATTGTCCCAGGTAAGAAGTGTTCCAGATTGCCCAGGTAGCTCCGTTGGAACGCGTTCGCTTCTCACTCGTGCAAACCGTGTTCGATTCCCGACTCGGCTTTGTAAGTGAAGCGGTACCGTGGTCTTCTGCTCAGACATTTGAGTTTTCCCATCGGGTTTCCCGGTTTTCTCCCACATTCAATGCCACGCTAACGCTGTAATCCGCGCAATCGAGAGTGATTTGTATAAGTATTGTTGAATAGTAAAGTTTACGCTTCTCAAGAAGTGATGTTAGAAGACCTGCTCGCAGTTTGTACAACCTATATGACCTAAAGCCCGTTTCATCACCATTTTCAATGTTGGTTTGGTGACTCAATACTTTTAGCTTTTGACCATTTAAACGTATTATGAGGAGGAAGTTAATGTCTGCTTTTGGTTTTCGTCATTTATCGGTTATTTACTATCCTTATTTTGAACATCCGTCACAATTTGCATATTTTTATATCTTAATATAAGTAATAATATCCGTATATTTTTAAAAAAAAAAAGTTAATTCAATATTAAATAAATAATAGCGAGCACAACTCGCGTCGCGAAGCGCAAGCGAGCTCCTGTGGTATCACATGAAGGAATCAAGCAATAATTAATAAATCAATATATGAATCCAATATGTTGACGACCTGTAAAAACTACTAATGCGATTATAAAAGAAGTAGTCTATTGTCGTAAAGAAGTAGTCTATTGTCGTGAATATGTACATAGCATAATACAAATACAAAAAATGCAAAGAAAAACATAATATGAATAAGGCACTGCCTCATGGCGAGCGTCGGTTTAAGTAAATAAAATGGTTACATTGTGTAATATTACTCATACTGTAATACCTTATAACATAGGTATTTTCTAAACCCAACTCAGTTGCTCCGTTCTAAGGGACACACAAAAAACGCAACCCACTACTTTTCACATACAAACTTTGCAATCATCACATAAAAAAAACTAATTCAACAAATTATTAAAGCATAACTATTCGAAATTAAATTGGGGATATACACATTATACTCTATTACTTCAAAATCAAGCCGTGCAGCGCTGTGGTCTAGTGGTAGCGCGTTGGACCCATGATCCAAAAGTCGTGAGTTCTATTCCCGCCATTGCCATATGCGTTGTGTCCCTGAGCAAGACACTTTATCTGCATTGCTTAGTACTGGTTCTACCCAGGAAGACATCGAGAGTGATTCAAATAAGTTCATAGAGCTTTCGATACAATCGATGTAAAATAAATAAGTTTAAACTAAATCAAACCAAGCGCTGCAGTGTGATTTCCATTGTAATGTTGGCAGGGCTTTTACCCCTAAAAATTGTGAAGACTCCCGACCCTAGCCTGGTCATTTTGGTGAAGAAAAAAAGCGCGAAAACTGCCTAATTTGTGAAAAAAAGTATTGAATACATGCATTGTTTTTGTGGGAGCAGGATAATATGAAACATTTTAGATAAACTTTCTTCTATGAACATATCTAGAACAAAACAATATTGAACAAGTTAAGTGGTGGAAATGTTTTCCAAAATAAATAAAATAATAATAATAAACAAAAGAAATAAATTAATGATAATAATTGTGAAGCAAATCGGCCACAGTTGTGAAAAAAATGACTTGAATTGTGAGTAAGTGTCAGGTGAACTTGAATAAGCATGATCAGTATAATTATGTATGCATATATTTTCTTTTATGAGACTTCTCAGGATGATCCAATCTATTCCTATTTCCTAAATTTAAATGCCTTCACCTAGCAGCAATGATCAGGTAGGAAGGAATAGGAATGAATTGTTTCATGTGATACTGAATGTTGCGTTGTAAACATTCTCGCCTCTCACCGCTGCTGGTTCGAATCCCACTGGGAGCTCGATTTGTGACGATGTGTCGATCCTTACGGATGGCAGGAGGTGTATAGTACTGGTTCTATAGTACTAGTTCTACCCAGGACAAGTGGGTGGTCTGCCTCCACCACCCAAAAATCCACCGTCATATATAACCTTACATGTGTTGAAAATGACGTAAAACACCATACAAACAAACAAACAAATCATTGCTGATGTGTCATTTGAAATAATCAGTTCGTTTAATATCTTGTTCCCAAGTCACCACTCTCTACATCGCCTCTTGAAATTAAAATTGCGTCGAACGTCACTGACTGACGTAATCAGCATTGAAAATTGTCATAATGGTGACGAACTATTACGTCTACAGTACAGTACGTGATTGACTTTGTCTACAAAGAACAAAAATAAGGTTTACGTTTGTGCTTTTAAGTAAAAGAAAGGATATTTCACTTACCGCCTTTGGTTTGGCAAAAACAATTTAAGGATAAAAAGGTAGGCGAATAATTATTATTTCATATAACTATTGTTTCAGGTGAATTTTATTATTAATAAGTGTAATTGAGACTTAAATGGCGCAGTAGGTTGTTAAATACAATTTGAACAAAAAGCAATGACACAGTTCACACAATCTTAGACATTTATTACTGTTAGGTAGGATGGTCAGCTCTTAGCCAGCTTTTTTAATCCTTTTGTCATATTGTATTTTCAATGAAATTGGACTGCTTTCAAGTGAAAATCATCGCATGTAGATCTAATATAAAAAAAAACAGATCTAGTAAAACTAACTTACATTTTGACGCAGTCACTTTTATTTAAACATAATCAAGCATTAAATCGTTGATTTTGTTGTTGCTGAACAGTGGCAAGCGTCGTTTGAAGTTAATAGACTAGAGCGATTAAAAAATGTGTGCAATACTCATACTGTTATGCCTTACAGTGTACATCAGTGGAGTTTTCTAAACTCATTGCAAAATCAAAACATCTGCTCGAGTGCTTCTACATCAAATTTGATTCTAATTTTGAATTGTTTTTACATTTGTTGGTGTTTCTAAATGAATCATTTTAACTTATACTTTTACTGCAATCAAAGACTGGTTATAGTTTTGCCCTTCACAAAGGTAATACCTAGTACTGTGAGTGTAATGCCAGTGATGGTCCTTGATTAGAAAATAAAAGTTATTCTATTCTATTGTAAGCCAGAGAACCAGGCTATTATATTCTATCTTTATTTTTTTAAATAATACATATTGACGCATTCACTTTTATTTAAACGTAATCAAGCATTAAATCGTGGATTTTGTTGTTTTTGAACAAATTGGATTGTAAAAAATAAATAAAATAAATATGTTGAATTGAATGGACTGAGCCTGCGAAAACACTAAATAGAATAGAAGAGAAGAGAATCGAAAACAAACTATATTAATTTACATGTAGGTTATATTCAATGCACAAGACTTCGCTTCGCTCGGTGAAATTAGCTGTATAACGTCGCTTCGCTCGATGTAATCTCGGTGTAATTAGCTTTTTCATTTTCTTCGACTTTTCCTTCGAATAACACCTCGCTCCGCTCGGCGTTCATGTGAGGTTATAACGACGTGCTAGAAATACGATTCACCTTCACGGTGAATCGAGAAATACGATTCACCGTGCATGTGAATCGTATTTCTAGCACAATGCAACTTTACGGGCAGGTAACTCTAGCTGGTTGACGAAGATTTTTATTGCCTTAGTAATTTCAGCTTGGCAATTTCAGAAAATCAACAACGCGTTAACCGTAAGGCGAGCTTACGCTCGCGATAAAGATATGTAGAAACATCACAAGGTTTTTATTTTCAATGGCAGCGCGAAATACACACAGATAAAAACATTTACAACAATCGACGTTGCTGTAACCCGGATAAGCCCTTACGGAAATTGACGAGGCTGTTCCGAACATATTCGTGCCGACCTCCGAACAGTCAAATTCTGTAAATGTCACGGAAATAGTTTCAGCTGTATATTTGCGAACGTAAGGAAATTGATAAATGAAAGCCTATAGCGAGTATTTATTACTTTTCTTCAAGAGCGAAAATACAACTGAAATTCAAAGTTCATAGTCATGCAATTTATTCATCGTGTAAAGGTGTTGAACACCAAAATTTACCTAAAAACTAATGTAAACAACAGCTCACGTCTGCTGCGTTCAAAATATAAATGGAGTTATTTGTGTCAATGGGAGTTACTTCGTGTTTGGCATTTATGTAAATGTATATTGACAATAAACGTTCATTTGATAATGTATTGCGTTCCTAACTTATAAGTGTTAAAACATATGAAGTTTAAATGGTCAATTTTATGACTCATTAAGTCAACTATTATTTTTCTGTTTTACATGTTCACATTTTCTATCTTTTAAAATGAGGAGGGTCAAGGGAGTGTCTCATAACAAGATTACGGCAAATTGAATTTGATGGTAACAGAGAACATAGATTTAAAAAAGAAAAGAAAAAAAAGTTAAAGGTAAATAACAACCTTTTTCTCGTCACTCGATACCGATTGTGGATAACAGATAACAGTATATAAATATTCTCAGTAACAGATGAAATACATTTCGCCAACAATTTGCCGGGAGTTGGGGTTTTAATTATAAGTTTCCAAATTCCGTTTTGCAGGTTTTCATCTTTTAATCATAGTAAGCAACCTGAAACAATTTATCTATAGTTAGTGACTTATAGAATACAGATTCAATCAATTCAAATAAAATACAACCCGATAAATATAATTTCATTAAATACAATACGCGTAGTAAATATATCATATCATTATAATATATAAACAGTAAACAATTCTTACCGGGTTTGTGGAACCAAAATAATGCTTTCACTATGAGGTGAATGCAAACTATCTTCTAAGTAATAGTATGAGTTCTGCCCAATACGACTGCTTTTGTAAGAGTGAAGTTAATTGCAGAATTAGGCGGGAATCTCAGTGTGCAAAGTTATTGAACTGTGAAAAACAAACATCCATCAATCACTCATACTGAACAAGACAAACCAGTTTACAATACAACATCACAATATGCTCACAACATCTATATACAATTCATTCATGTACATTTGTAAATAGTGGGAACATCAATATTATGATTTGGCCTCTTCATATACCTGGAAAACCAGTCACCTGTAACTTTAAAGCACTGTGGTCAACTATGTTGATGCAATATCGGTTAAAGTGAATATGAAGACAGGTCAACATACTCCCTTGCTTTAAAATAAATTGTCTCCTGACAATCTAAATTAAAACATTTCTAACTTACTGATTAAAATCTGAAACATAAGACAAACATAAGACATCCACAAAGCACGTCAGCACACAGTCGCAGCACAACCACACTAAACCTGTTATTTTTTTATATATATATAATATGCATAAAAACATGAGTAACAAAATTAGTTATCGTAATGGTATAAATACAATTACACAACTCTGAATTCAGCAAAATAAAATGAATAGTTTTGCAACTTTCAATTACTGAAAAGAGTAATTTAAACATTTTTAATCCTAAAAATGTCCTGTAAATGACTTTTCCATGAAACAGCAAACATGAATTTAACTGCATGAAAAATATTGGTCAAATCAGCTGCATTTCTCCTGTGTAAAAAAATACATTAAAGTAAACGAACACTTCTAAAGTGTTAATCACTGTAGCTCTTTCATCGGTCATTGTGCCAACATCAACTAATAGCGGCATAACCCATTGCCCATATCTGTCAGGCTGTTTCCTTATCCTGTTTGGTCGAGCGGCCTGAACAGGTTCCGTAGGTTGCTGCACCGGGGATGATGGATTGGCATCCTGCAGAAGCACACCTGGTACGGCATCCGGCTGAGCATGAGTAGAGTTAGACGAACTGGAGTCGTCATTGTACGAACTTCCTGGTGTTACTGCTGTGTCGTTAGTGACGTGTAAATCCAACTGACTATCGGAGATATTGGATGGCATGGCATCCAGCGGAGTACTTGCATCCGTCCTAGTACTGGCATCCAGCGGAGTACTTGCATCTGTCCTAATACTGGCATCCGTCCGAGTACTGGCATCCATCAGAGTACTGGCATTCGTCATACTGGCATCCATCCGAGTATCTTCATCCGTCCGAGCACTGGCATTTTCTACTGGTCTATTCCTAGATACTTCAGGGACCGGTGAAGGTTCTGAAAGAGTAGAAAAACTGGTCGAGTGTCGACGGGATGGGGTTCTTGCATCTCTGTTTTCGTTGGATCGGTATAACTTGCAAGCTCTCCTGAGTTGCGGTATCCTATAAACGGTATCTGTGTCTGAGTCTAAGCTAGGCGATGAAGATGTACGATCATCGGGCTGTTTGGGCTTGGACTTGGGTTTAGCGAGCACTGGCATGTCTGACGTCTTTTGCGGAATCTCGCGATTTCGCTGCGACTCTGTAGTTATGTTGGAGGGTTCTGCTGCTGGTAGGGATGTAAACTGAAGCAGCATGTTTCTATGCAGCGTCCTGCTAGGTCCTTGACCATCCTCCCTCTTCACGCGATAGACCGGAATGTCCTCGTTTGGGATTTCTTTCACAGTGTAAGGAATCTGTTCCCACCGGTCTGCCAGTTTGTGCTTCCCAGTAAATCCCACGCGTTTGACCAAAACTCTATCCCCCTTCTCGATCTTTGAGGCAGTGGCCTTGCGGTCATAGAGCTGTTTGCCCTTAGCTGCACTCTTTATTGCATTGTCAGCAGCAACCTTGTAGGCAAACTGTAGACGTTGCTTGATCTTCTGAGGATAAGTCTGTTGGTCTGGGCTGATGGTGTCTGGCACAGTGCCTAAGAAGGCATCGACGGCTAGTCTCGGGTGCCAGCCAAACATCAGGTAATGCGGGGAAAACCCTGTTGCGTCGCTCCTTGTGGCATTATAAGCTTGAACTAATGGTCCAACATAGCTTTTCCAATCTTTCTTCTGGTCTTCTTCCAAAGTTCCTAACATTTTCAGAAGTGTCTGGTTCATGCGCTCGCAGGAACCGTTTCCCATGGGATGGTATGGGGTAGTACGTGACTTCGCAACGCCGGCTATTTTGCAAAGCTCACGTATAATCTTGCTTTCAAAATTCCTGCCTTGGTCGCTGTGGAGACGTTCTGGGAAGGAATAGAATTTGATGAAATTTTCATAGAGTGCCTTTGCCGTTGTCTGAGCCGTCTGGTTTCGGCAGGGTATAGCTTGGGCAAATCTAGTAAAGTGGTCTGTGATGACGAGAATATTTTCATATCCGCCTTTGGATAATTCCAGAGATAAAAAGTCCATACAGACCAGCTCCATCGGACGTGATGTTTTGATGGGAACTAACTCTGCGACCTTCTCTGGTGACTTCCTTCTTATGCAGCGCCCACAATGTCTAACATACTCGTTGATGTATTTCTCCATTCCAGGCCAATAAAACCGCTGTCTGGCAAGCCAGAGGGTCTTCTCAATTCCTTGATGGCCCACATCGTCATGGATTCCCTTCAAGGAGAGCTGGTGGTACTGCGCTGGAAGGACGAGCTGTGTGGTTTCTTGGCCCTCAACAGAAGTGGTTCTGTACAGGATATTGTTGTCAAGGTGGAGACGGTTCCACTCTCTCAACAGCTTCTGTACGTCAGACGGTTCTTGCCGTAGTTCTTCCTCCCTTGGGTGGAAATCACTTCTGATGAGGTCAATGACTCTGCTTATGGTACTGTCTGCTCTTTGTTCGTTCTCCCATGAAATCTTATTGAAGTTGTCAGACTGGATATACTCCTCCTCGGCCGTAGGTGGAGGATCTCCAGTCGTGACACTCTCGACAAGGGGTGTGAAAGTTAGTGCAGCACTAACGACAGCTTGTACCACATCCGCTGAGGCGTCTGGGCGGCGTGACAAAAAATCTGCATCAATGTTGGTCTTTCCCGTCTTGTATATGATGTCAAACTGATAATTGGCCAGAGCGGCAATCCATCTGTGACCTGTAGCATCTAGTTTGGCAGTTGATAAGACGTAAGTTAAGGGATTATTGTCCGTGTATATGGTGAAAAAATTCCCTGTGAGGTAGTCACTGAACTTGTCTGTAATGGCCCACTTCAAGGCAAGAAATTCCAATTTATGGGCTGGATACCTCTTCTCGCTAGGCCGGAGTCCTCTGCTAGCATAAGCTATGACTCGCTGTTTGTCTTCTTGTTGTTGATAAAGAATGGCACCTAATCCACTACCAGAAGCATCAACATGTACTGTAAAGGGTAGGGAATAGTTTGCATAGCCCAAGACAGGCGGGGAAGTGAGTTTCTCCTTAAGTAGGTCGAAGGCTCTCTGTTCGACTTCTCCCCAAGTCCATGGTACAACAGGCTTCTTCTTTTTCTTGGATCCAACTGTTTTGTTGGTGCAGTGACCCTGTAGCAAAGCGTTAAGTGATTCTGCTATCTTGGCGTAGCCTTCCACAAAACGACGGTAATAGCCGGAGAAACCAAGAAATTGGCGTAGCTCCTTGATGTTGGTAGGTGCTGGCCAGTCCCAAAGTGCAGATGTTTTTCCGGGGTCTGTGTGAATTCCATATTCATCAATTTGGTGACCAAGATAGATGACTGATGACATGAATAATTCACATTTTGATGGTTTGAGTTTCAGCCCATGTTGAGATAGTTTGCTGAATACTGCTTCTAGGCGCTGTATGTGCTCCTCAAATGTCTTGGAGAAAATAAGGATATCATCCAAAAAGATTAAACATTCACGAAGGTGCAGTTCACCCATGCATTTCTCCATCAATCGCTGGAACGTAGCTCCAGCGTTTACTAATCCGAATCCCATTCTGTTGAACTCGTAGAATCCCAGGTTTCCTACTGAAAAAGCGGTCTTCTGTTTATCTTCCTCAGCCATGCTGACGTTCCAGTAGCCGGATCGAAGATCAAGCTTCGAAAAGTACTTCGAACCGCCAAGGGAGTCTACGGTATCGTCAAAACGGGGCAACATGTAGGCATCCTTGCGTGTTTTCGAGTTCAGTTGGCGCCAGTCTATGCAGAATCTGAGAGATCCATCTTTTTTCCGGATAAGGACTACATTACTGGAGTATGGCGACTCAGACTCTCTTATCACACCGGCATCGAGCATCTCCCTGATGTGCTGCCTCACTTCTTCATACATCGCTGGTGGGATTTTTCTGTATGGGATTTTAAAAGGAGTAGTGTCCTCTAGATGGATTTTGTGTTCCAGCAGATGGGTACGGCCAATATCAGTGGATCCCTTAGAGAATATATGGTGCCAGTTCCCTAGCATTTGGCGTACTCGAAGAAGTTGCTCAGGGGTCAATATAGAAGTGTCTATCTTAACACCCAAGTCTTCAAGGGGTTCCTTCTTGTTGTTGTCATGCTGATCTGGGCATTCCGACGTCAGGTTGTCAATGACCTTGACCTCACTAAGTTGGCAAATGGCTGACTTCGGTCTGAAAACTATGTCCTTGGCAGTCATGTTGCAGACCTTCACCGATATCTTAGCGCAGGAGCCATGTTGAGGAAGCCGAACAACTCTGGGGCATACCGTGAATCCGGTCTCTTGTTCATCAATGTTCTCAGTAACCACCTCCGAGATGTTGTGATCGATGTTCCTGGCTGAACAGTTGATAGTACTAGTCTGGAAAGCTGGAACTGTAAAAGATCTCTTTCTACCGAGTCTGGCTATGAAAGACGTAGAAGGTAGAGAGTTTATGGCGCTCTGCCACTCGGGTGGTATCTCGTCCGTGTTCAACGACTGTGTCGCGGCTAAATCCTTACAGCGGCGAATAACGTTGGTACCGATGATCACTGGAACAGTATTGTTGAAGTCGTTATCGGGGATGATCAGAATAGGGATATCGAAAGTGAAAGTAGAAAGAAATGGTACGGACAGGGTGCTCTCTATGTATCCTAAGTAAGGAAGATGGCTTCCATCTGCAGTAGAAAGCTGAAGACCGAGCTTGTCTAACGGTAAAAGCTGGGGTCTGTCAGTCAAAGAGAGGTAACTCTGCTGACTGATCGCGGTAACCTGACTACCACTGTCTACTAATCCAGTAAACTTCTGGTTCTGGGTGAAGACAGGTCCTTTGTTAGATACCCCTACTAATCTGTCATAAATGGTTTGGCCTTTGTATTCACCAGCCTCTGTATGGCCCATAACAGAGGCGGTTAGGCTTTTGGGTGACCGTTGTTACCTGTGTTGCTGTAGTAAGTCGATGGAGCTCCACGACCACCACTACCACCACCACGACCACTACCACGCCCACTACCTCTTTGGCTGTAGTATGGTTTCTGGCTGGTGTTGACGTTCTGACCAGGAATCTGACTGTCCAATCTGTGGAAGATGTTGTTGAAATTGGTCTGCATCTGATCTTGGAGACGTTTTTCAAGATTCGACAGATCCTGTCTGACGTCTTTCTGCAAGGTATCGATCTTGCTGTCCAATCTGGCTTCTGCATCAACAGTAATGGCACTCTGCTTGGCCTGTTTGGAGACAAACGCCTGTGTCTTTGCTGAAGTGGCATGCTGAAAATTTGGGTAGGTTGGAGTCATGTTGATCTCACGGTCCACCATGCGTATCTCCTTGACCAGTTCTTGAAACGAGCTAATGGTGTCGTACTTGTGCCGAGTCTGTGACTTCAGCGGGTCAGAACGTAGGCCAGTCCGAAACTTGTGCAGAAGGAACTCATTCTTGGACTCTTCGCCAAGTTTTTTCATCTTGCTGGCCGTCTCAAGGATGGTTTCAAGTCTGCAACTATATGCAGTGATGGACTCATCTGGCTTCTGGACTGCATTAAAAAATTCTTGCATGACCATCCCCCTAGATGCAGAGTCTCCAAACATGGCGTCCATCTTGTCCAGTATCTCCTCTGTTGTGGCATGTTCTCCAAGTGGTATCCTGATGCGTCGTGCTGTACCGCGCAAGGAACGGTGAATGGCCTGTAGAAGAGAGGGTGGGGTAACCTCTGGATCTGACAAGAGGCAAGTGACCTCGAAGCGCCATTCCAGGTAAGTAACCTCGCCTTTCGCAGGTGTCTCCGAGTCGCCTGAAAACAATGACAGCTTCGGGATGTAAGTAGAAACTGTGACCCTAGAAGTAGAATGGTCTCCTTGGTTGAAGACTGTCTTGTCTGCGGCTGGAGTAGAGGTGAACGCGAGGGCTCCGCGTCCCATGCCAGCACCAAAATGAATGTTAGGCACTGGTATCTTGGGAATAGCTGATACATCCAGCTTTGGGTGGATGTCAAATTTCCCTGTAGCCTGTAGGCGATCATATAAAGCCTGTTCTTCTGATGTTAACTTATTACTGGCCATGATGGAAGCAATATATACTAAGTGTGTTAAGCAAGGGTAATACACAACAATAAATTAACAAATCTTCTTAAAGGATACAAAAATCCTAACTACAGTAGTACTATATATTGAAAAGGATACGTTGTAGTCTAGAAGATCTGAAAAAGAATATCTGTACAAAAAAACAACTAAGAGCAGATAATCTTATGGGTAATCTGTCGAAATAACTAACAGATAACCTGAAAATCAAAATCTCCTGTAAATTAAGCGTTAACCGATGAAAATAACACAAAAACAACAATAAATCTAATACATTGCTATCAGAATCACCAAATCCTGTATTACCTGAAAAAAAAAATACAAACACAAAATACACAGAACTGCTGAAATGAAAAAAAATAATTATTTCAGGTCAGGACCTATCTGTAACAATATATGGCAGGTAATTTTACCGACAGTAGGGCTCACGCAGCTTGTATGCCTGAAATATTTGATTACCTTAAGAAATTATGAACACAAAACATATGACATATAACATTGAAACATCTACATAAACACATATAATATACACAAATAACCTGAATACTGTATCGAGTACACACACACTCTCCCGTGATGATTATCAAAGGGTGTTAGTATAACGATATGCTAAACGTTAGACAAGTCAGTGAATAGAGCCTCAAATTTAACCAAGCTACTAACTTTTATGCAGTAGTCGGTGTAATTAATATGCACCTTATCACAACTAATCCTTATACTTTGTCACTTAAATTATACTAAACACTTATAATCTAAGACAACCTCTATCTAAACCCGTATTTGTGTCAATATCTCTATTCATCTAATACACATCTCATATAAAAAGAAATATGGGTGAAACCGATTTGAAATGCAATTGCAAGAAAAACCAATATCACTCAATAACTGAACAAAAACATTCAGTCAAAATGAAAATGTATCAAAACATCTACAAATCCACTAATCAATCAAATGATCAAGGGTACACTAAACTAATGCTAACATTTATGTAAAAATAACCCACAATAGGCCCTAATTTGTTCCGGTGTAAACTATTACCTAAACCGAAAGTACAAAAAAATGTAAACAAACCAATGTTATGAATTACAAGGTCAATCTCAAAACGAGGCTATTTTTTTTTTTTTTTTTTTTTAAACAATTACTGCAAAAATAACAAAAATACGGAGGTGATACGCTGTAAGGTTACCAAAAATTTAATCTAGAACACTTGAATTAAACCCAAAATTACACTCAAAATACTTTTTTTGACGAAAAACCTCTACGTGACCTACTAAATAATGTGTCAAGCAAAAAACACCGGGGCAACTTTGTCATACAGATAACAATACCAGAACTGGTCAAAATATGTTATAAAATCAATAAAAAGTACTCACATTTATCTAAAATATCCTAAAATCCACTATTAAATTTTATAAATACACAACACATGTTTCACTGTCACAACACAATCCGAACAGTTCCAAATGTCTGACTTCCTGATTCACTGTCCACAACCTTGTCCGTCCTGATCTTGCATACGGCCGAATATCTGCTTCAGTCTATATTATAGTGCACTTTAAAGAGCTCTGGTGAGAGAGTCTCTGAGTTTGTTATTTACGAGCTCGATAAAGAAAAAGGGAAGGGTGGGGAATGGGATGGTATACCGCTCGTAGATCTAACAGCTGCATAATCAAATCCGGGATGGTGTTTCTACCGTAACCTCGGTGATATTAGCGTTGGTAATCCTATGGACTGGACCCTAAATACCATTCTGGTCGGCCCGTCTGGTCATTGGAAACCTCTGTTGGTCCACGCCCTTCTAGTGACCACACCCGGTTGCTCAAAAATCCAATAGATGACTGTCCGGGATCGCCATTTTTGCCGGGAGTTGGGGTTTTAATTATAAGTTTCCAAATTCCGTTTTGCAGGTTTTCATCTTTTAATCATAGTAAGCAACCTGAAACAATTTATCTATAGTTAGTGACTTATAGAATACAGATTCAATCAATTCAAATAAAATACAACCCGATAAATATAATTTCATTAAATACAATACGCGTAGTAAATATATCATATCATTATAATATATTAACAGTAAACAATTCTTACCGGGTTTGTGGAACCAAAATAATGCTTTCACTATGAGGTGAATGCAAACTATCTTCTAAGTAATAGTATGAGTTCTGCCCAATACGACTGCTTTTGTAAGAGTGAAGTTAATTGCAGAATTAGGCGGGAATCTCAGTGTGCAAAGTTATTGAACTGTGAAAAACAAACATCCATCAATCACTCATACTGAACAAGACAAACCAGTTTACAATACAACATCACAATATGCTCACAACATCTATATACAATTCATTCATGTACATTTGTAAATAGTGGGAATATCAATATTATGATTTGGCCTCTTCATATACCTGGAAAACCAGTCACCTGTAACTTTAAAGCACTGTGGTCAACTATGTTGATGCAATATCGGTTAAAGTGAATATGAAGACAGGTCAACAAACAGATAACTTTAAATTAACCAATAACAGGTATTATTAATTAACTACTTAATATATGCCGTGGTTTGCAGGAAACTGCACGCATCATATGATAAAAACAAGGCCAATATGGAGAGAAACTGCCTGTATGAAAAAACTCGGCCAATATGAAATTCAAGCAATCTGATTGGATAAGCCAACACGGCCAATACGACCAAGGCTTTGGTTTCTTTAAGGACGCCATTTTGAAGAAAAAAACACAACGTCGCAGCTTTTCGATGATAAACTAGTTCGCCTGTATAATGTAGATAATCAAAATAATTAAGGTTTGATTATTTGTAAATTCGGTTACATCGACTTCGTCGAAATATAGCTATTATCAAGTTCGTGTGTGATTTTCCCGCTCGCTATCGAGCGGTAACAGTGGAAGATTTATTTGAATCAGATACTTGTTATTAAATGTTATATTGAACATATTATATCTCTTGTTTTTCTTACCTGTAAATGATATTTAAATCATAGGAATAAAGAGAGATATTAAGTAGTTAATTAATAAAAATCTCATTAATTAAGTGTTTTCATATTGGCCCAGTTATTTGTCCTCAGTGGGAAAGCAACCATGTAAACCAAATCATCCAAACATATAAAACAAACTGTTCATATGGAAAACAATAGACTGTACTGGGATTTGTGTCAAAGGTTTTATGCATTCGTACTCAAATATAGATACTTATAATGAGTTTAGTCCATAGACAACAGCTATAAATCAAGTTATGTACAATTTAACAAACAATTGACAACGTGATTCGAAAAATAGCTAACACCTCATATCAATCTTTTCCGACAGTTGCTTAATTTGTGATGTCATAAACCATTGATAACGCATCGGTGGGAACCTTACAGAAGCTGACTACTGCTGTATAAGCATGCGTCTCATGGTTCATAGATATTTAACAGGTTGACAGATATATCATGTATTCCGGACGGTTAGCTTAAACGGTAGAGTATCGGAACGGCAGTCCGAAAATCGACCCGGTTCTGCTGCTCATTATTCTAGCCCTGTGACATTTGGCGATTCAGTCTGAACTAGATAAACTCAGATGTTCGTACCACGCGATTCTCTGTCTCTTTGGATATTTGGGGATGAGGTGAATATTCACCAGGACTTTATTAATATACGTATCTATCTACAATCTGATGTCATGGTTCAGATATCTAACAGGTATATCAGTACCTGCTTACATACGTACATATAGCACACAGAATCAGACAGGAACTGTGCTAGGGCTATAGGTTAAACCTATTTCATATTAACTCTTTTCAAACTGTCGAACTCTTGCTCCTTTCAAGAAAAATCAAAGGAATAGAACTATCAAGTAAAATCCTTCTTTTTGTTAAAATGAATGACGTTATGATAAATACCTTATCATGCAGATATGCAATTTTCTGCCTAATAAAGGGGTGACCTAATATATTTTGCATTATTAGTCACTGACCAATAAAGTAAATCAATGAGGAATCCCTCGTTATCCGACGTCATGTACGTAACGTTATCTGACGTCATTAACAATGACAAGCATAACATTCTGCGAAATAGATAATAATAGTTATTTATACAGAAAATGTGGATAACCTACATGATAAATAGAATAATATGAACTATTGTTTGAGGCGCTTGTTACAGCCAAAGATTTTTTGGACATTTCAGACGAAATTCATCTAGTACCTAAATAGGTTGTATATCAGTGAGACAGACATTTTTAGTGATAAATAACAATACCTTACTTTTCAAAATCAGTTGGTCTCTGACTTGCAATCACTTGCCTCTCACCGCTGTAGGTTCGATCCCTCAGGGGCCTAGGAATCTTTATGTGAGTAAGCTATCCAGCTGGTTTGCGGAATGTCGGTGGATCTACCCAGGTGCCCGTCCGTGCACGAAAACTGCCCGGATGAGCACCTGGGGTCATCCTCCACCAGTGGAAGCTGGAAAGTCGCCATATGACCTTAGCTGTTGGTGCAACTATAAAATTCAATTCAATTCAATTCAATTTAAAATCGATTGAGAAATAAAAAATGCACGTGCAAAAGCTGTTTTTGATGAGATATTTCAATACAAAATTCTGCTGAATGAACAATGTTACAAAAAATATATTTTTAAGACTTTTTTATTCAAAAATGATGTTAAATTGTTGGATATTCGTAAATTAAGACTCACTGAAAGCGTTACAGCTAATTATGAATGGTAACTGAAGTTATTTGAAATTTCTTAATTTTCTGCTGACCCATCAACAAGGAATTTGCCTGGGAAAAGTCTCTTCAAAAAATCATTTGTGCTGTAACATATTTATTTCTCAACCGATTTTCGAACCAAAGATATTTTTATTTACCACTAAACATTGCAGTTCTAATGATATATAATTGATGTACGTATTATTTAAATTGCTCAAGCTACTGCAGAGAAACATGCGGCTGAAACAAGAGCCCCAAACAATAGATACCACCTATGTGACGGGCAAAATTACGACCAGTCTTAGATAGCAGTAATAATTTTTCGTAAGTAAAGTTCTCATTTGTCAGGGGTGGATACATGATTTGAGATTAGGCATAAGGGAAAGTGGGGTATGGGGTGGGGGCTTGAGCGCATTTTTCAAAACACAATAAAAAATAAACTGACATTCTATTTAGGAACCAAGCAATATTTATCGGGGGTTGGGACCGGTGCAAATAAAAATGTTATATAAAACAAATATATATCCCATGGCAAGCAAATGAAAAAAAAGGTATCGTCCCATGGTTTGTAGCGACAAAAAAGTACCTGTCCCATGCCATTTTGCAACGCTCCCAACGCCCAGATAAATATTGCCTGGTCCATAAGCACACCCCTTACCAAATGAGAAGGTTTGCTGCAATGTTGCTGCAAGGTTGCAGCGAACATTTTGTTCGCCAGAATAATTCTTAATTGTTCGCCAATGTTCGCCACTAGCGGTGATGTTGCCGCAAACGCCATGGTAATCTTTGGCGAATTTGCCGCAAACTCGATAAAAAAGCGATACATTCGCCAGAAACATTTATTTGTTTGGAACGTTCGCCAGAACATCGCCGAAAACTTACTTGCATTTTTTTGTTCGCCACAACATTGCGACAAATTTTACAATTCCGATTTTTTTTATTGCACGCCGTAACATCACCACAAACTTTAAAGTCAGATTTGTCGTTTTTTTATTCGCCCCAACATCACGACAACTTTTCCATTCTGATCTGCTCTATCTCAGACTCTGTACTCCAACATTTAAATCAGAACAATTAAAATTCTGACCATGATGACAAGCCAATTCAGCTATCTACAAATTTACCAAATATAAAAAATTATATTTACTTTGAAAAAGCACACATACTTTAAATAACATTTATTTAAAAGTTAATTAATGACAAAGATTATTAATGCTAATATCAGAATAATATAAGTATACAGTCATGTAGAAACACAATTTATGACAGAGTGGAAAAATGTTGGACAATCTTGCTCACTGGGCAGTTATGTATTATTACCAGGTATTATGCAATTTCCTTTGATCTGTTGCAGTATCCTGTACACGTTATACTATTAGAAACACATGTGTTCATGAAATTGTGATATTTTTGCATAAATATAGCTAGAATCATGTAGCTATATAGACAATGGTGTGTTTACTCTGTTATGTGTACTATTTTTCAATGACATTATAACAATTTAAAACACTGGATTTGAATGCGTTTAGTTAGAGTGAATATTCTGATGAGGATGTTCCACACCTATATATTAGAAGTTTATATTAACTGTTTTATTTTATATATCAGAAAATAGCAAGTTTTTAATCAAACCAGAAACCCGTAATTTCTGGCTAGATAACAGTCGCCTGGAACTTTCGGAATCAACCCCAGACCATCAGACCCATAACCTCACCTCCATAGGTAAATGTGTTTATTGCAGATGGGCTGTGAAAGAAAACTCAATAGTAAAAATAGTTTAAACTTATTGGAATAAACTGGCCCTGGCTTCAGCATAATATAACAAGAAACATAATGTGCATATCAAATGTGCAGTCACGATACTTATAAACAGTTTTGAAAAATGATCATAGCTCAAACCAAGTTTTGAAGTGAATGAAAACTGTACTCAGTGAACCCTGGGTTCAGATGTTCACCAAGCCAGATATTTAAAATTTAGTTGCTTTCCTTCAAATGTTCTCGTAAAATATTTACTACACACTGCTGTGACCGCGACATACTGCCAACACTGCTGTATAGACAGCGCTGAAGCCACGACGGTAGGAACGCGATGCTTAAAGACATCAAGCCATCCGCATAATCCCAACACCACCATTTCTAGGATAATGTACCTGAATAAATAAACAAAAAAAGCAAAGCTGATTGAGCAAAATGTATAGTCATTAAAATGGGGCTTGGGTGGGTGGGTATTTTTTATAAATGACCGAGTTACATGCTATAATTTTGATTTTAATCTCCCATATTAATATACAACCATCTGTCTACTCGACTCCATTGAGAAAGGCTGAATATACGGTGTAGGGTACAAATGACTAAATCGTAAAACTAACAAAAAAACAGGAGGGCCACAATCTGTGCAGTCAGGGTGACCACAAACTCATATAAATTAACACCCGCACTACAATAAAAGGATTTATGTCGATGATCGACAATTCCCATTACTGCAGATGAGCTGTGAAAGAAAGCTCAATAATAAAAATAGTTTAAATTTATTGGAATAAACTGGCCATGGCTTCAGCATAATATAACAGAAACATAATGTGCATACTAAATGTGCAGTCACGATACTTATAAACAGTTTTGAAAAATGGTCATAGCTCAGACCAAGTTTTGAAGTAAATGAAAACTGTACTCAGTGAACCCTGGGTTCAGCTGTTGACCAAACCAGATATTTAAAATTTAGTTGCTTTCCTTCAAATGTTCTCGTAAAATAATTACTACACACTGCTGTGACCGCGACATACTGCCACATGCCACTAGTGGGGACATGGGCACCGCTAGAGGCACCGCCATTTAATGGGGGAAGCAGGGCTCCGCATTGAATAGTAATAAATCCTCATATGGAGGTATGGCTGACGTACTTCACAATCGAAGAGATTTGTCTCGCCAACAACAAAAACATTTAACAAATGACCCAAATATGGTCAACACAAATCATCAAATGACCCAAATATGGTCAGCTATTACATTATCAGGAACCCAAATGCGGGTTTTACCACAAAAACATAACATTTTAACCCAAAATGGTTGAACACATTATTGCCATTATCATTCAAAAAGTACCAGAGCTAGGATAAAATTGGTCAGCTATATAATAACAGTAACTCAAATATATTTTTAACATAGAACCCCAGCTGGGATTATGATTAGCATTTTATTTTTATGAAGGATAGCAGATAACCGAAAATCGAGGTCATATATGCCAAAAACATGACTGCACAACTGATTTTGTAATTATTTAAATACTGCCATGGACCAGTGTCCAAAACTGAAGGCGACATTCTTCTAAACAACAATATTGCAATCCTTGTGTCACTTTATATAGAAACAAAGTGTTGTTTGTGTGTGACAAATGTACCCAATCACTAACTGAACCCGAATTAGAAAGGAAAGAACCTTTTCAGTTCTGCTTAACCTGGATGCTTGATAGCCCACTGGAAGAGAGTTAAATGGGGTTTGAAACATGAAATATGCAGTCCAACCAAAGTTGACATTACCTTGATTTTCATTGGATTTCACACTCTTATGAAGTGATGTTTTGATGCACCAGATATTGCATCATAATTAATGAAATACAATATTAAAAGACATAAAGAATGTAAAGATAAAATTTGGAGGAAGATGCAAGCGTTACCTTTCATATTTTGTCTCAAAAACACAAATTAACTGTTAGTAGTTCCTAAGCTTCACAAATTAGCATAAAAATATGGACTTCCGTTTTTCAGACTTAACCTTCTAGTCATGATGAATAGGACGGTCAAATAAGAAATAAATTATAAATCGATATATTGTGTAGTGACAGCACTGTCTAACCTAACAGGTCTTTTAAAAACCTGATATTTCCAAAGTTTCAATAATTGCAGGCCTATAGGTAAAACTCATATAAAGAATCCGAAACTTGAATTAAAATAGTATTTTCTGTTAAATATAATATTGGACCAGTAAATTTTGAGCAGGTCTAGTGATTTTACTCAACTGGTGGTCTAGTAAACTAAAATTTTTATTGTTCTAACCGGTTACAATCGGTTGGAATATATGAGGCATACATAACATGTGCCTTGTTAAGACCTTGAACTCAGAACAATTTCTGATTAAGTATGTATTCTTTCTTAAGACAAAGTTATGTCATTTCCATCAGCATATATAACACATCTAAGCGATATTTGTGTTTGTGTGTAATATGCTCTCATGCATCTCAAATGTATTTCTAAACTGTTGTCTCCTAGATAACCTGTCCGATCTTTTTATATTTCTTGATTGCTATTTTAACTTTAAGACTCACGACTTATAAACGATCATCACAATGGGATGCGTAAGTAACTGATGATCAGTTGCAGTCAAATAATAGGTACATGACTAGTTAACGGTCATAATTTAATAAGTTATAATTTAAGATCTGTTGCTAGAAAGGATATTGCCCATTTAACACTTAGAACAAACATTCTTAAACGTACTTTTGGTTTTTCAGGAATGGTAGTTTGGAACATGATCTCCGTTGATATACGAGCCTCGCTGTCTTTAGTTACATTTAAGACTAAATTAAAATCGTTTCTTTTAATGAAAGAGTGAAACCCCAGTTTGAATTATAACTTTATGTTACAAAAGTATGAAAATGTGTCTGTCTTGTTGAAGTTATAAAGTGATGCATGTATTGTTTTATCTTGCATTATATGCTTACATTGTTATATTGTGTTGATTTATAGATGGCCATATTGTAAAAAAGACTTGTGTAAATGCTATGTCTTAATATGTTACCTTCTTGAAATAAAGTTATTATTATTATTATTATTATTATTATTATTATTATAAGTTCAACTGATGTATGGGCAGGCTCCACTGTTTCTTAACCATCTAAAGGCTATTCCAACCAAACATAGCCTCACCCAAAGAAGTGATTTCTTTCCCTTATTTTTAATTGAAGTCATTGAAGTGAATTTAAGATACACATCACCATGCATAGAAGTAAATTTATAATCGGTAGAAACGAATTAAAAAATGTTGTTCAATGTTCATGCTGTCCCATAATGGCATACAACCGAAGGCTGACACCTCTGCAACCCATTAATTAAATTCAATGTTACAATTAGCTTTACTTTTTGAATGCCAGCTATGTAAATAAGTATATATTCAAAAAGACTAGGACTAAAGCATTTCCAAATTTACAAATACATTATATTATGCTCCTTTGACTATAAACTAGGACTATGTATCCTTTTCAAGTAAACTAACCCACGTGTTAAAGGTTGAATTCATATTAATAAAGAAGATATAATAGCGATTGATTTTGACTGCCTGAATGCCATTTAAACACTCATTTAAAGCAGCTATCCCGCCAACAACAGCCAAATTTTACAAGGTATGTACATCGGTTCCAAACCCACTGATGACGAGGTATATATATAAGATACACATTTTTGAATATCAAAACTCTATAGCTACACAAAATAAACGGCTTAGGCCACCAGCCAGGCTAAACCCTAAAACTGGAGTGTTGAATTCAGTTACCAACTGACAACCCACTCAACGCACATTTAATCACGGGTATTTTAAGAACCCGTGAATAACAAACACCCTCAACCGGCACATACACCTCACCACACGACCTAAACATCAGGATAGTTTTGACAAATATTTCTATTTTGTGCCTGCAAGAGCACCTTACCTGGTTTATAAATGCCTCCCTTTATTCGGAGGTCTAAAGGTGTTATATAATTGATGTGATAAGTATTTTATTAAAATTTAAATTTGGGTCATGCATAGATTTTTTTTATTTTGAGTAGGACATAGCACAGAAGTGCTTATTGTAGTTAAGTGACCATGCACAGAACTCAGAACTATATATAGGGTAGGGACAATCCCAACTGGAATAATACATTCAGTACGTCATATCGGTTAAAAGGCGGAGGGACGACACTATAAGCTACACTATGTTTTCCTTATGTATAGAATGTGTCATGTTTATACTGTCATAATTATCAACTTACCTACCATGATTAATCCATCAATATAACGTACTATGTATATATACTTTAGCACTGAATAACTTGTATACGAAAGCATGGTCCATTCTTAAACATTGTATACACTGCCGTGATTGGATATATAATAATAATAGCGACAGTCTCGCGATACCTGAACATCTCAAAACAGACTACTGATTGGTTGTTCTGTCCTCATTCATGATATATTATAGGCCCTGACAAGCGTGAATCTTGCTATAAACATGATTCCACGTGTATTTCGCGCACAGTGTCTGACCCACTTAACACCCAAAGTACAAATGTACTTTGTCTTTTGTTGTTGTTGTTTTATTATCGATGTCGTATGCACACTGCTATTCTCAATTACTATAACATGAATTAAACCAGTTATAAATCTTACCAACGCACTATATATATATATATATATATACATGTACTCAGTATAGATTGTTCGTAAATTGATCCCATTCTCAGTAATACCTGTTTTCTGTCGTATCCTATCCTCTCCACGTGAAATTTATATGACTTATTCGGATATGATAGGATAAAGACACAGAGAACACATTACCAAATCGAACCCTACTGACCTCCATCCGCTATCTCTCTCACTTTCGCTTTCAGAAAGAGATAGCGGATGGACTAAGTCGGTAACCTTATCTTTACTGTGCATGCGTTATTATTATTATTTTATAATTAATATTATTATTATTATCATTATTATTATTATTATTCAATAGTATATCATTACTTATAGCACGTATATTTACCCCCTCCCCAACCAAGTTCTCTCCCCTCTCCTCCCTCCACACCCACTGCTGTACCGTTTTACTCTTACCTCATTACCCATGATTATGCTAAACCTTGATTGTACCATTGTACCCTTGTACCCGTCAATGGAAAAAAATGTAACTGCTATTTTTCCTCATGTTGTTACCATGCAAAATGTAACCTGAGTGAAATAAAGTATATGTTGTTGTTGTTGTTGTTGTTGACAATACACCTTTGCACTACACCCACGCACACACACATACAAATTAAAAAGATACCGGTGCCATTTGATATACCTTGTGTAACAATGACAGGATAAATAATACTCATCGAACCAATGGAATAGCCATAAAATAAACCATATGAAAAGCATCCAAATTCTTCAAAGGTCTTGCAAAATGGAACGCCAGTTATAAATTCATTGTCAATGTATCAACCAGTTCTGGGGGATATATTCCCAAATTCTACACCAAATATTTTGGATACATTTGACATTCGCAATGTTTGAAATGTCGCTTTGTGATTTATGACTGTAAGAAATGGAACTTTACATACAATAACAACACTGGGTCTCTATGACCTGTCCACAACATCACACCTGGTACACTCAATTTTTTGACAGGAACTTTTGACTCTAAGTCAACTTGACAGTGACACAAACTGAAATATAAGGCAAAGTGTTTGAGAGAATGAAATAAAATAAAGCTTTAAAAAAATGATAGGTATCCAATTAAAAGTAAGCAACATCAGCAACCACACTTGTAAACAAAACATTAGCTACTATAATCATGACTCTATTGCAGAAACACTGCAATTACTGTCAACAACAACCACAATTTCATGATCAGCTCTAGAGAGTAAATAATAGCAGCAGAAGCTAAATGTATAGGGCACAACGACGACGATAATATCAATTGGCCAACATAACGGCTTGATTCAACATTAATTTTCATTAACAACATGGTGACAAACAAGTTATTTGTATAACTTGTTTTCATAATAGTACTTAAAGAGCATAATCAGCAGCAAGTTACCATTGACATCATCCTCATAATGACACCAGAGTTGTATTTACTTATATAGTGTTCTAATTTGTATAGCTCTACTAAATCAGTGATTAAAAGGGACACATGGCAATACTTTTTTTTTCAGCATCACAATTTATTATTTGGACTTGCATGAATTTTTCCTTATTATTATGCCATGTTTACATATATAATTGATGCAATATAGCCAACAGTTAGTAATATCACAGACCTAAGTTGCTAATTTGTGTAGGTAACGCGGTAAACAGTTGAGCATTTAAAGACAACAACATCAACAACAGGAAGTGGCGTAAAAAATATCAAAATCAAAATCATACCGGGTAGTCATATTTTACAAACCAACAATTCTATACACCATTTTTTTTTTCTGTATCTATTTTACTGGTAGGTTCATCCAGTTCCTGCGTCCTAAGTCGTCATCGGCCCCCCTGGACTGCTTTACGGCAATTGTGGCTCTGTGACTGTAGTTTAGGCCTTCTGTATTTCTGAAATAAATTGCTAAACTAATGAACACCTTGCACACTACATTAAATAAAACTTTTATTTTCATATGCAGCCATCAACAATTTGAACACTGTCATATTTAATCCAGAGTTCAATCCTCGCCTTGGCCATGCATTTTATCCTTGAGCAAGGGACTTAATCCATGTTGCTTAGTACTGGTTCTACTTAGGAAGCTAATTTAAGTTGTGAGAACCGGTTTCCCAGTCGATGTAAATCAATAATTTAAAGTAAAGTTAACAAAGAAAGAATTCTTCTTCTTCTTTTTCTATGCACAAACGCACCCCTGGCACGCCTCCGCAGCTTCCGACACGTCAATGACCCCATCAGCATATCTGTCCGTAATATATACAAGGAGATATTGAGATTGTCATAGCAGACGCCTGATTAGAATGCTTCTCTTCGCATTTCCTCTAAGCAGTATGGAGCAGTCTCATACCTGCTCCGTCCGTGATCGGTTCATGCCTGCATCATTCAGACAGTAATGTAATTATAAACTGATCTCCGAATGACCTTCACCTAAATTATTCGGTCAACACTTGTTGATCTATTAATGGATATAAGCACTAAAAGGTTATTGATTAATAAACGTTATACTCCCTTCTACATTGATGATGAGTATTTTCTTGATGATATACATCTAACTCAGCATTCAACTCCACTCCAGTTTACAACAACAGCAATCATTATTCATGCCGCGTTGAAATCTGATGATGCAATACAGCCATTCCTTGACTTTAATATTGAAGCAATTACAATTAATAACATCCTATGAACTGAACAAACTAAACGAGTGTTGAAATTCGACAATCGACAAATATTTTAATTGAACCTGTCATAGACCTACAATGTAGGCTACATTTAAGATTTATATCCACGAACCTGTCTCTACAGTAATCATACACCATCGGTCATACATTCATTACACAAATTTACATAAAATAACAACAAAGGTATACACTTCCAATATGTACATAATCTTTTTTTTATAAATGACCGAGATACATGCTTTAATTTTGATTTTAATCTCCTGTATTAATATACAACCATCTGCCTACTCGACTCCATTGAGAAAGGCTGAATATACGGTGTAGGGTACAAATTACTAAATCGCAAAACTAACAAAAAACAGGAGGGCCACAATCTGTGCAGTCAGGGTGACCACAAACTCGTATACATTAACACCCTACAATAAAAGGATTTATGTCGATGACTTCTACAGTTAGAGTAGATGTTCGACATTTCCATGAAAATGGGAGTAATGTAGAAATGACAGTGCTTTACATCTCCATAAAAATGTAATGCAGAAATGTCAGCGCACGACATCTCCATGAAAATGTGAGTAATGCGGAATGACAGCGCGCAACATCTTCATGAAAATTAGAGTAATGCAGAAATGACAGCGCTCAACCTCTTCTTAAATATGGGAGTAATGCAAAAATTACAGCGCTCTAGTAATGCAGGAATAACAGCGCTCGACATCTCCATAAAAATGGGAGTAATGCAGACATGACAGCGCTCGACATCTCCATAAACATGGGAGTAATTCAGAAATGACAGCGCTCGACATCTACCTGCAATGGGATAAATGCAAGAATGATAACCTCGGCATCTCCATAAAACTATGAGCAATGCAGGAATGACAGCGCTCGACATCTCGATAAAAATGGGAGTAATGTAGAAATGACAGCGCTCGATATCTCCATAAAAATGGGAGTAATGGAGAAATGACAGCGTTCGACATCTCCATGAAAATCAGAGTAATGCAGAAATGACAGATTTTAATTTTGAGAGTATTTATTTAAATAGTGTAAATTTATTTAAATCGTGTCGATTTTTTTAAATATTGTGCATTTAATTAACTTGCTGCACATTTAGTACAACGAAGGTCGATTTATTTAGATCACAAACAATTATTTAAATCAAAACCATTTAGTTAAATCGTATGGATATATTTAAATGGTGAGGATATAGTCTAAATCGTTAGGATAAACTTTAAATAATGTCAATTATTTAAATCGTGTCAATTTAATTAATTATGGTGCAGTCCGTGTTAAATATTGAAAAAAAAACAACAACATGTTTTTGAGCTAAATATACTATTTTTACAAACGGCGCACCATTGTTCTATTTCATAATTTCAGTCCATTATATTTTTAGGAAAGGTTTGCAGCAATGTTTTGGCAGACATTGCTGAAACTCTGCAGTAAACATCACCAGAACATTGTAGAGAAATATTGTATGCAAATGAAGCTTGCTGCAAAGTTGCCGCACACATTTACTATGTAAATGAGATCTGAAATTTTCTGTAGTATTTTATCTAGATAATACTCATAATTGAAAGTGGTTTTAAATAGTATGTATGTACACAAAGATCGACTGTTATTAACAGTAGTATACCATGATCGAACAAATTGATCGATTATTCTTTGCTTGAACAAAAGATGAATAGTAAATAAATTAACCCCATCTTGGTTGTTCCATACATCAGAAAAACCGGTATCATTTAACAATATTTTGACAGGAGAAACCCAATTATTTTTACCTCTATGACAGTAGAATGCTAATGACTTGTACAAATGTTGTAAAATGATATTGTCAGATCTAACAATTTTGCACCAATACTTAACAATACGGACATATCTATTATCATACATAGGATATCTACATAACTCACCATATATAGCAGCGTTACAGGTAGATTGTTTTACATGCAACAGGGATTTAAGGAATGTTAGGTGAATTTTTTAATTTCTTTACTTTTACTTAATCCCCATATTTCACAATCATAATTAAGTATAGAGCTAACGAAAGCATCAACTAGCTGACATATTGTACTAGGTTTCAGTGAATAGTTACGTATATTAACAAGTAAAGTATTTAGTGCTTTTAAACCTTTACCAGCTACTATTTGTTGGTTTAAATTATAATTACCTGTATAATTAAAGGCGGTAGCAAGATAATTGAAATTGTCTACCGTTTCCACTGATTTATTATCGTATGTCCATTTTTCGTCATTTTTGATTGGACCTAGTGTTATAAAAACAACAATTTTACTTTTATCGGGATTAACTTGTAGTCCCCAATGACTACAATAAGAATGTAGAAGATCCAAACTTTTTTGGAGGTCATTGGGTGATTTACCTACTATCACCATGTCATCGGCAAATAACATAAAAATAAAAGAAATATCATCAAAATTTATACTAGAATTAACATCATTCAATAAAACTAGTTCCCTATATTCTAGAAATAGTGAAAATAATATCGGAGACATTTTCTCCCCTTGTTTTAAGCCAACCGAGCACACAAAATAGTCTGAATTATGTTTTACAGCCTCTCACGCGGGCTTTAACTTTAGAATACATATCACGAATTACTCGTAGAGTTTTACCCCGTAAACTTATGTTATACAGTTTATACCAGAGCCCGTTGCGATAAATACTATCAAATGCCTTTTTCTAGGCGACCATTTTCATTAAGGATTTTACTAACAATGGCATAAAGCACACATAATGCATCAGTAGTAGAGCGATGTTTTCTAAAACCAAATTGAGCATCGCTAATATCATTATTTCCTTCTGCCCAGTCCGACACCCTTTTATTTAAAAGACCAGTAAATATTTTTGAGAAACAGCTAACAAGGGTAATACCTCTATAATTGTTAACGTTACTTGGGTCATTTTTCTTAAATAGCGGGACTAAAATATCTTCCATGCTTTGCTCTGGGAATAATCTTATATTTAAAATAACATTAAAAATATCTACTAGATGATTTAAAATACCATTACAAATATCTACTAGATGTGACAATAGAATATCTGATGCTTTTATAAAATATTCGTTAAGCAGTTGATTACCTGCAAATATTTTATTTTTGCAAATTGTGTATAATAAATTCTATTTCACGCACAGTTATTGGTAAATCTAGAACATCAAAAATATAATCATGGTCGTCAAAATCGTGATTATTACAGAAAGTCTCCGCACCTTCATTGACAACAACAGGAAGATCGATATTTAAAGTAGAAATATAATTAAAAAAACTCATGCGTACTTATATCGCATTGCAAATATTTCTTTTTCTTTGAAAAATTCTTCCAGAAATCTCTAGGTTTGCAATGACGCAGGCGTTCAATATTGTTCATTTTTATACGTTCATAACGACTTTCTTTTTATAACGATATTTTTATAAATACATTTTTCACTACACATATCTACCATATTAGCATCGCTTTTATGCATCATATTATATGTATCCATAGCTTTTACATATGTACGTTTACCGTTAATACATTCAGTATCGAACCATTCGCCTTTATTACATAAAGCACCTTAAACACGTGGTTTATTATATACGATCTCATATTTGCAAAATAATGGCTCAGCAACGCTTTTAATAACATTTGTAAAATTTTCAATACACAAATGGATTTCATTTTTCTATTAAAATTGGTATTATTTGTAATAGTGTTAAGCGCAGATACAGCTAAAAGTGTTATGCAAATGAAGTTTGCTGCAAAGTTGCGGCACACTTTTATTATGCAAATGAGGTCTGCAAAGTTGCGGTGACCATCACCAGAGTGTCATTTGCATATTTATTTGCTGCAACTTTGCCACAAACCTCATTTGCAAACGTATTTGATGTTTGATGAATAACTCCATTTTTTCATTTTATGTAGATATTTATCATCATGGATTTTATTACTTTTTCTGACACTTCATAGGGAACATAGTTTTATTATTTTTCAGACTGATTAAGTGTTTTCTTTTCTCTATTAACATGTGTTGCTCAGAATATTTTGTTGAGTCTGACAAGACAGCAAGCATTGGGCAAAAGAACAGTCTTCTTAAGTTATGTCTGAAAATGTAACATTTATGTCAATGAATGTCCAAGGCCTCCGTGATAGAAACAAACGTAAGGATGTATTCCATTTTTCAAAAGAAAAGTAATTTTCAATATATTTCTTACAGGATACACATTTTGTGAAAATTATATACGTGCAGAATGGGGATATGAATGTTTCTTTAATAATTTTAATAGTAAATCTAGAAGGGTTGCAATTTTATTTAATAACAATTTTGAATACAAATTACATAAACAAGAAGTGGATACAGATGGCAACAAGCTTATTTTAGATTTTACGATTAATGGGAAAAGGATGACTTTAATAAATATTCATGGTCCAAATAAAGATACACCAGATGTATATATAGACATTAAGCAAGATATCGATAGATATGGAAATGAGACTGTTCTAGCAGGAGATTTTAATTTGGTTCTACATCCTCAAGTCGATATTCATGTTAATATAAATAATCCAAAAGCTAGAGAAAGCGTTAAAACCCTTATCGATGACTGTAGCTTGATGACTGCTGGAGAGAATTAAATTTTGATAAAAAGGGGTTGACATTGAGATGTCCAAATATAAATAAAATGGCTAGATTCGATATTTTTTAAATATTTGAACATTTATTTACCGACATTGAAGATAGTAACATTTTACCTATGTACCAGAGAAAGTAACTAAATATTTTTGCAATTTAGAAAGTAGAAATTTTGTAAGTAAATGTATACTTTCCCTCATTTCAAATGATGTAAATGTTAGAAAAAAAAACAAGATTCTATTTTAAAAGAAACTAGAGACTTTTATCACTCCTTGTATTCACACAAACCAGTAACAAATATAAATTTAAATGAATTGTTTAGAGATTTTCCTATACCCACGAAAACTAGAGAGCAACAACAAAATTTAGAAGGTCCAATAGAATTACATGAACTATTATTCCGTTTAAAAAAGGCAAAACATCTTAAGAGCCCCGGCTCGAGTGGTTACACCATGGAATTTTATAAGTTTTTCTGAATAGATAAAGAAAGTTTCCTCTTGAGATATATTAACCATGGTTTATTGAAGGTGAATTATCAACCACTCAACAGGAGGTCATTATAACATGTATACCAAAGACAAACAAAGATAGACATTATTTAAAAAAACTGGAGACCAATATCTTTATTAAACTGTTTTATAAATTACCATCAGCATGCATTGCGCAGCGTTTAAAACAAGTACCACCCTTACTTATAAATGATGATCACACTGGCTTTTTGGCGGGGAGATATATAGGTGAAAATACACGTTCCATTTATGATTTGTTTATGATATACCAGGATTGTTACTTATTGCAGTACTGCATGCTTTGTGGTGGACCCTTTTACAGTTCGCCACTATGCTTTCCTCTTTAACTGTACGATGACCGGACAGGCTGTGGACCCATTGATGACGCCTACCTAAAGCCCGTTGGGACGGTGGCGTTTGATGATTGTCTATTATCTTTCTTGTCGTGCCCTTAATGGTTTATTCTCTTGTTGCTCTGGCTTCTGCCAAGAAATATAAAAAGATCGGACATTGAAAGTAGCATTCAAGGAGGTCAGTCAACCACAAAACACAGAAACAAACACGCAAACAGACAAACAAGAAGGCAAAAGTAATGCAAACGACGTCACAAACACAACAGGTTTGACAAAAGGGCTACCGCCTTGGAACGGTTGGTGGCAAGTCATTGTGTTAGTTCATTGTGGCTTTCCAGGCTATTGTGTTTTTTTTGTATTATATTTACACGAGCATATTTGTGTTTTACTTATATTGCCTATTGATGCTGCCTTGTTAGTTAGAGATTAGATTATGGTGGTGAGTTTTTATTTACACCGTCCTGTTTTAATGGGATGAAGTAGGGTAAGTGTGAGGTTTAGTGCACCCTAGAACCGGTTTAAACCCCCAGTGGCCTACTTTGCCACTGACCGTTGCAAGGCGGTAGCCCCATTGTCAACCCTTTTGTGTTTGTGATGTCGTTAACTCCTTTTTTTCCATTGTATGTAGATATTTATTATTCCTCCATTTTGCATGTATTTTATTGTTTTTTCTGACACTTCAGTGGGACCAGGCCATAGGGAAAAAAGTTTTAGTCAGATTGTCATTGTTCTATTTTTCTATCAATATGTGTTGCACAGGATATATTGTTGAGTCTACCAGACAGCCAAGCATTGTAAAAAGAACATTCTTCTTAATTTGTGTCTGAAAAGGCAACATTTATGTCAATGAATGTCCAAGGTCTCGGTGAAAGAAACAAACGTAAAGATGTCTTTCATTTTTCGAAACAAAAATCCTTTTCAGTTTATTTCCTACAGGATTCACATTTTGACTTAAAGATGAACATTATATACGTGCAGAATGGGGATATGAATGTTTTTTTAATAACTTTAATAGTCAATCGAGAGGGGTAGCAATTTTATTTAATAATAATTTTGAATATAAATTACATAAACAAGAAGGGGATGCAGATGGTAACAAGCTTATTTTAGATGTTACAATTAATGCGAAAAGAATAACTTTAATAAATATTTATGGTCCAAATAAAGATACACCAGATTTTTATATAAATATTAAGGAAGATATCGATAGATATGGAAATGAAACTGTTCTAGCAGGAGATTTTAATCTGGTTTTACATCCTGAAGTCGTAATACTCATAATTATGTTAACATAAATAATCCAAAAGCCAGAGAAAGCGTTAAAACCCTTATTGATGACTGTACCTTGATTGATTGCTGGAGAAAATTAAACTTTGATAAAAAGGGTTTCACATGGAGACGTCCAAATACAAATAAAATGGCTAGTCTAGATTTCTTTTTAATATCTGAACATTTATTTACTGACATTGAAGATAGTACCATTTTACCTGGGTATCGAACCGATCATTCAATAATTACTACATCATTTGTATTTGGAAAGTTCAAAAAGAGGAGATGTTATTGGAAATTTAACAATTCTCTCCTTAAAGACAACACTTATGTAGATGAAATTAAAAAAGTAATCCAAAATACAAAAAATCAATACGCAACAAGAAATCAAAATATAAATTTACAAATTAAAGACATACCTTGTCAAGATTTAATATTGGACATTGATGATCAGCTCATTCTTGAAACATTATTGATGGAGATTAGAGGAAAAACAATATACTACTCATCATTTCTTAAAAAAAAAGAAGATAAAACTGAAGCAAAACTATTACAAGAAATAGAGATACTGGAAACATTTTTAGATATTGATTTAATGAGCTTAGAAAGCAAAAGAAAATGTTTGCTTGAATTGAGACAACAAAAAAATGGATGGATTTAAGGTACGGTCAAAAGCCAAATAGTTAGATGAAGGAGAGAAAGTAACTAAATATTTTTGTAATTTAGAAAACAGGAATTTTGTAAGTAAACGTATACCATTCCTAATTTCAAATGAAGGAAATATTTTAAAAGATCAAGATTCAATTTTAAAAGAAACTAGAAACTTTTATTATTCCTTGTATTCACACAAACCAGTAAAAAATATAACTTTAAATGAGTTGTTTAGAGATCTTCCTATACCCAAGCTAACTAGAGAGCAACAACAAAATTTAGAAGGCCCAATAGAATTACATGAACTATTATTTTGTTTAAAAAAGGCAAAAAATCTTAAGAGCCCTGGCTCTAGTGGTTACACCATGGAATTTTATAAGTTTTTCTGGATAGAGATAGGAATTTTCCTCTTGAGATCCATTAACCATGGTTTTTTGAAAGGTAAATTATCAATCACACAAAAGGAGGAAATTATAACATGTATACCAAAGACAAACAAAGATAGACATTATTTAAAAAACTGGAGATCAATATCTTTATTAAATTGTTCGTATAAATTAGCATCAGCATGCATTGCACAGCGTTTAAAACAAGTACTTCCCTTTCTTATAAATGATGACCAGACTGGCTTTCTGGCAGGGAGATATATAGGTGAAAATACTCGTACCATTTATGATTTGTTTTATTATACCGAGAAAAGTGATATACCAGGATTATTACTTATTGCAGATTTTGAAAAAGCTTTGATACTATTTCCTGGTCTTTTATTGAGGAGGTTTTAACCTTTTTTCAATTAAGACAATGAATAAGAAAATGGATAAAAGTTTTTTACACAAACATTAAATCTTGCATTTTAGTTAACGGCCATCTGTCAGAGTGGTTTTTTATTCACCGAGGCTGCCGACAGGGAGATCCGCTCTCCCCAAACATTTTTGTTCTGTGTGTCGAAATATTGGCTGTACTAGTCCGGACAAATAAAGATATTAAAGGAGTTAAAGTAGGAGATACTGAATATGTAATTTCTCAATATGCCGATGACACCTCTCTTATATTAGACGGCACCGAAAAATCCCTTAAACATGCTCTAATTGTTTTAAAATTCTATGGAGATATTTCAGGTCTTAATGTTAATGTTGATAAAACTAGAGTTATATGGTTTGGGAAAAATAAAGGTTCAAATATAAACAAACAGATACAGATCTTAACTGGAATCAGGGTGAATTTTTGAACTTAGGAATAACAATGTCAACAAATTTAAGAAGTGTGATTGCCTTAAATTATGATAGGAAAATAAACGAAATTAAATCATTACTAATGTCCTGGTCAAAAAGAATACTCCCACCTTTTGGAAAAATCACTGTTATAAAAAGCTTAGCTCTACCAAAGTTAAATCATTTATTTTCATCATTACCTAATCTACCTGAGGAACAGGTCATACTGTCGCAAAAAATGTGTTTTAATTTCCTCTGGAATAGCCACCTAGACAAAATAATGAGATCTGTTGTAACTCAAGATTATGATTATGGTGGTCTTAGAATGATCAATATTAAACAGTTCATATATTCTCTGAAATTAACGTGGAATAGAAGACTTTTGATTGGGAACAAAAAATGTATGGAAATCCATAAATATATGTACCCATTCACCACCAATATGCTATTTTTTGGTAATGATTATGTAAAGAAAAACGTGCAAGAAATAGGCAATCCTTTCTGGAAGGATGTTTACACAAGTCAACATCTTACTAGATGTTAAAAAATCACTGTCATGGAAAGATTTCTTAACACAACCATTATGGTACAATAATAACATTAAGATTGGAAGATCATGTGCTTTTTATAAAAGATGGTATAATAAAGGTATTTTATTTATTAATGATATAATGGATAACAATGCTAATCTTCTCTCTTTTACACTATTTATCGAAAAGTTTGCTGCACAGTCACATTTTTTAGAATATGTAGGTATGACTGCAGCAATACGGGACTACCTTCAAAAACAAAATTTCTCTCATCTTGCCATTAATCTAGAAAATCCAGTTTGCCCATCAGTAGTGTCCCTTATAACAAGCGCACAGAAAGGCTGTCGTTCCATTTATGATATACTTAATAAATCAAATGTACATCCAACATCTATAGTCAAATGGGGGCAATATGGTTTAAATATAGACAGAGAATGGAAGGACTTATGCAAAATACCTATCAAATGTACAAAAGACACCAAGTTACAATGGTTTCAGGCAAAAATAAACAATAGAATTACTGCTACAAACATCCTTTTGACAAAAATGAAGATAAAAAATGATAATTCTTGTAGCTTTTGTACAGAGTCTCCAGAAACCATTACACATTTATTTTGGGAATGTAAACATATTAGAATATTTTGGGATATTTTTAAGATTACTTGCAATGACAATAATATAATAATCCAACCGGAATGGACTATAAAAGAAATCATATTTGGTCTAGTCAATATGATATTGTTTTAAATAAATTGATTTTGCATGCAAAATACTTCATATATAAATGTAAGTTAGATGGAAGATTGCCACTGTTTATAAATTTCAAACCACAAATTAAATACATCAAACTGAAAAATAAATGCAATTAAAAGTATTGCATTAGATCAATTTGAAAAATCTTGGTCGACTTATAAATCTCTACTTAACTCGTTTTTTGTCTTAATTTTTAAGTTACACTGTGCAACACATCTATCTGATTTTTTTTTTCTAATCTTTGATACAGAAAAAAAAAGGTTCCCAAGCTAAATTATGTTCCCCGCTGTTCCCACTGAATAATGAATAGTCACACCTCCATAGATAGATCTTGTCTTTTCTTTATATATTTTTATTTTGGATAACAGCATTTCTTTTCACACAATCAACTATAGTAAAACTCAGCAGAGATAGTACCGGTATGTGGATTTGTATAAAAACTGAAACATTCATAATTGATTATTTTATCTTTGCATTTATATATGTTAAATTTTTTTTTAGCTAAAATATATATGCTGGGTTTTAAAAAAACACAAAAAAAACATCTTTACAATTATCATTGAAGGCGTATTAAAGTAGCAAAATAAATATCTTGACAATTATATTTTTTTCTGCTTTCAAGTGTAAAAGGGACATACAGCAATCTGGTTTATTTGTAAATAAAACTTTTGAAAGATCCTCGGTGTACCTCTTTCAGAAATGTGTATTTTAAATCTTCTTTTGAAATTGTAAAGATGTTTTAAAAAAAAACTCCCCATTTATACAGCTTCTAATCATGATATGCATTTTTGTATGTAAGTATATGTGAAAACTGTTTATATATAAATATGATGCATATTACATACATATCTGTACGGTTTGTTGAGGGTTGGCCCACCACGACCCTCACAAACCTATTACCGGGATAATAAATGGATTACCATTCATTTGGTAATCGAAAATTAAAAAAAAAAGATATGTAAGGAGTTAAAGTAGAAGATACTGAATATGTAATTTCTCAATATTCCGATGACACATCCCTTATATTAAACGGCACCGACAAATCCCTTAAACATGCTCTAATAGTTTTTAAATTCTATGGAGATAGTTCAGGTCTTAATGTTAATGTTGATAAAACCAGAGTTATATGGTTGGGGAAAATAATGGTTCTAATATAAAATTATGCGAAGACACAGACCATAAATGGGATCAGGGTGAATTTGTGATCTTAGGAATTACAATATCAACATATATAAGGAGTGTGGTTGCATTAAATTATGACAGAAACAGACATATAAACGAAATTAAGTCATTACTAATGTCCTGGTCAAAAAGAATACTCTCACCCTTTGGAAAAATCACAGTCATAAATAGCTTAGTTCTACCAAAGTAAAATCACTTAATTTCATCATTACCTAATCTACCTGAAGACCAAATGTACATCCAATGTATATAGCCAAATGACAAAAATGAAGATAAAAAATGATAACTCCTGTAGCTTTTGCACAGTCTCTAGAAACCATAACAGATTTATTTTGGGAATGTAAATATACCAAAACATTTTGGAATATTTTTAAGATTACTTGCAATGGCAATAATATAATAATCCAACATGAATGGACTACAAAAGAAATAATATTTGGGTCTAGTGAATATGACAATGTTCTAAATAATCTAATTTTGCATGCAAAATACTTCATATATAAATGCAAGTAAGAGGTTATGTTGGTGGTGGACCCTTTTACAGTTCGCCACTATGCTTTGAAATTCCTCTTTAATTGTACGACGACCGGACAGGCTGTGGACCCTATGATGACGCCTACCTTAAGCCCATTGGGACGGTGGCGTTTGATGTTTGTCTATGATCTTTCCTGTCGTGCCTTTAATGGTTTATTTCTCTTGTTGCTCTGGCTTCTGCCAAGTTATTGAGTACCTTCAATGTGGCTTTCTAGGCTATTGTGTTTGGGTATTATATTTACACGAGCATATTTGTGTTTAACTTATATTGCCTATTGATGCTGCCTTGTTGGTTAGAGATTAGATCATGGCGGGGATTTCTTTATTTACACTGTCCTGTTTTAATGGGATGACAGTAGGGTAAGTGTGAGGTTTGGTGCACCCTAGAACCGGTTTAAAACCCCAGTGGTCTTTGTTGCCACTGACCGTTCCAAGGCGGTAGCCCTATTGTCAACCCTTTTGTGTTTGTGATGTCGTTTGCATTTTTTATTACTTTTGCCTTCTCGTTTGTCTGTTTGCGTGTTTGTTTTGGTGTTTTGTGGTTGACTGTAGTCCTTGAATGCTGCTTTCCCTGTCCGATATTTTTTATCTTTCTTTAGATGGAAGATAACCATTGTTCGGACATTTCAAACCACAAATTAAATACATATATCAAACTGAAAAAATAAACGCAATTAAAAGTTTTTCATTTGATAAATTTGAAAAACCTTGGTTGACTTGTTAATCCCTACTTAATAATTAGTTTTGTCTTAAATTTTAAGAGTTTCACTGTGCAAAACATCGATCTTGTTCCTTGTTGTTGTTGTTTTTCGTTTTGTCTTCTTTTTTGACAAAAGAAAATTCGAAAGAAAAATCCCAAGAAATTTGTAATTATATCTGTTAAATTATGTTCCTCGCTGTTCCCACTGAATAATAAATAGTCATACCTCAATAGAAATATATTGTCTTTTCTTTATATGTTTATTTTGGATAACACCATTTTTGTTTCATTGTCAACTGTAGGAAAACTCGCGGAGATGGTATGTGGATCTTGTATAAAAACTGAAACACTCATACGTTGATTATGTTAGCATTGTATTTATGTAGGTTAAAGAATTCTTTAGTTTATACAAGATATATATGCCGCGTTTTGAAAAAAAACAACAGTTCTTTACAATTATCAATAAAGGCGTGGCGTATTAAAGTAACAAAATAAATATTTCGACAATTTTGTAAATGTTTACTGTTTTCAATATTTAAAGGGACACTCAACAATCTTGTGTATTTGCAAATAAAATTCAAGTGAAAGACCCTCAGATTGCAGAGACCCACTTTTATCAAAATTGTATTTCAAATCTTTTTTGAATATTTCAAAGAAATTAAAAAAAAAATCCCCATTTGTACAGTTTCTAATCATGATATGAATTGTTTTCTTCTAAATATTTAAAAAAAACTCTTTATACAAAAATATTATGCATATTACATATATATCTGTACAGTTTGTTGAGGGGTGGCCCACCCCGACCCTAACATACCTATTACGGGTTGAATAAATGGATTACCATTAATTTGGTGATCGAAATTTGAAAAAAAAACGTATGTGCCGCAGCTTTGCAGCAGTGTTTGCAGCAGAGTTGCAGAGTTGCAGCAAATAGTCGCTAGAAGCCTAGATTTTTGATAAGGGGGCCTTTTATGGTCTAAGATCACTGCTTCAATATTTATATTGTTGAAAGTTTTGGCCAAAACAAAATTGACTTAAAAAAATGTGTACGTCCATGGCAAGCAAGCGGAAAAAAGTGTCATCCCATTTTGCATTGGTCCTAACACCCCGATAAATATTGCCTGGTCCCTTACATATCAATTTAAATAATTTCTCAGATTTTAGGGGTTGGGGAGGCAGTGCACTAGACCTGAATCCGCTCTTACTAGTTTTCGTAGGGCATGTCTACATAGCTTTCAGTCAACCGTCCTGTTAACTATATGTCTATTCTGACGTCTCATAGTGACATTACATTATACTATACTGAGTCCATTCCAATGGAGTATACCGTAATGTTACCAGTGCCAGAGATGTAATAGCGAACTCTACAATAACCTACGTAAATACAGAAAAATATGTATACCCGGTTCAGATATGTTGGGATGAAAAACGTGTTTCAGAGTTGTTCGGATGGTCCTCTATTTTTATCGCTGGACTGGTTTATCCCAACCAATTATTAAGCCAAAATTGTCCCGTTTGTTGCGATTGGAAATGTTGAAATCGCAACATCTCAATGACGTCATCCGACGAGCAGTCGGGGAAATTAGAAAAACATGCATGTTATCATATTGTAATCTTAAGCCATTCACGACAATATAATTATATTAAGATGCTTACTAAATACTCTTCGAACGTTAACTTTTTTCATTTACAAAAAAAATCATCGGCTGCAGAAGGCAGATGGAAACCCACGAACGACGTTTTTTTCTTTTGAAAAATCCGCCAAATTTGGCGATGTTTAGAATGTTGGCGTCATGAACGTAGACATTCAGAGACGTCACGTATTTAAGAAATAATAAATTCGTACCTGTGTTTTATCGGTGAATAATACAGTTAGGAGTTCGGATGCGTAGTAATTAAAGTGCGTTAGCACGAGTGATTTAATTACTCGCATCCAAACGACTAACTGTATTTTAGTACGTATTTATTATTTCGATTGAAACACAGCAATTACCCCATTGTTTACACTATTGTGGGGGCACTATATATTATCTCGGAGGTCAAGGTAATCAGGCTGATATGTTTACTGGCTGTTTCAGTGGGCGCCCCCGTATGCAAAGTTCTGCGCGGTACAATATGTTTAAACACACTTGTAGAGATATGGCAAACAATTAAGTCATTGCTTACGTCATATTGCTTGCGCTGTATGACGTCAAACGTTCTCACATTGTTTAAGATGCTTATTAATGTTATATGTACTGATGCATATGATGGGTTTATATCATGGGGTGCAAGGTTTGGGAGCATGGCAAGTTTGTTGTAATTAACATTTCATTAAAATTAACTGTTGAGGTTGTCTTCGTGACATATATTTATTTACCAAGTGACGTCATGTAACGTGGCGATTCCAACGAATGAAATATACGCTCCCCGCGTTAATGGAACAGCTGTATTTTATCGTAGAATAACATACAGTTGTCTCTCTTCTTTGTGTATATGAAAGACTGCGCAAGTCGTGTTAGAATATAAATGAAAAAGTCGTGGAAAACGTCACGGGAAAATAGGCAGAATAAAAAAAGAAAACGTGTTTAAGTTTGTGTTTGTTTTCTTTCTTCAATATATACTAGTAGTAACAATTTTGAAGTATGACACATTCGTTATTTAGATTCTAACAGGAAACATGGGCTCACATTCCCTGCCTAGAAATTACATTATCAGAACTGTTTGTCATTGAGATCTTTGGAGATCGCTAAGCCCAATATTTACAGATATCGGTGATACATTCTCAAATTATTTTGGTTTCTTACTTGAATTTCGAATAGGTGGTTCCACTACTACAGCCTTTAAATATTCTGAATATTGTTTAATCACCATTCGGATATGTTGCCTGCTTTTAATTTAGTATTTTGACTGTTACCTGTGATACGCAGACTTCATAACCTCTGATTCCAGCTTAATTCCATTTTGTTTATTTCCCCATAGGGCAACGCGTTTTGTACGCCGCTCGCCATGAAATTATGTTATGGTCGATAGTAAGATGCGATGGTAAGATGCGATGGTCGATGGTAAGATGCGATGGTCTTTAGTAAAGATGCGATGGTAAGATGCGATGGTCGATGGCAAGATGCGATGGACTATCGACCATCGACCATCGCATCTTACCATCGCATCCTACCATCGACCATCGCATCTTACCATCGACCATCGCATCAATCGTAATGTACATTAGAATTCTTCTTCGTTTTATCGACACCACCCCGCCCTCTCTCTCTCTATCCCCCTCTCTCTCCTTCTCTCTCTCTTTCTCTCTCTCTCTCTAAATATATTCTCAGGTTTATCAGTGAGACGATTTCATTAAATATTAAATCGATAAATATGTTAAGACGAGTGTAATGAAAACTATTAAACCATGTTGGGTGGGTGGGTGTGGCTGTGTGTGTAGGTGAACAAAAACTGCTTTGTTCAATTCTAATATATATGAGCGTTCAACATAGGCCTTGCAAAAAATATTTGTGTTTAGGGTAACCCGACCTTACCTATTTTTTATGGTGAAACCTAGCATTTTTTTTCCAATTTACAAGAAAACTATAAAAATTAAGGTTGTTTTGGGTATAAAATGCTCTATATATGTTATTTCGGATTAAACGTTTCTTTAATATAATACCGCATACATGTCCGTCCGTCCGTCCGTCCGTCCGTCCGTCCGTCCCTCTCTCTCTCGCTCTCTCTCTCTCTCTCTCTCTCTCTTTCATGGGATAATGTAGGGTCCTTAGGACTCTGGATAATGTGAACTATCGAGTTTTATTTTTCACTGCCAGTTGTTGCAATGTAAAAGCAACTTTATTTAGAGGGAAAAAAATGTTAATTTTAAATATTTAACTTTAACTTGGAAATGTCCTAACTAAGAACATGAGTGGTAGTTTTTGAAAATCGGTCAAGTGCATTGTAGTATTATTAAGATATATATCGTTGTTTTGACATACACAGACATACGGATAAGGGATGCACGGGCGGATTCATTCGTATGCGAATTAACATATCAAGTACTACATATAACGCGTAGCTAGAATTTGACAAATTGAAATAAACTGTACATTAATTTATATATAGCCACATAGGACATCATTCTAAAAAAAAAATTACAAATAAATGAAAGTTTAAAACCAGACAATATTATTATTTTTCTACGGTGTTCCGTTAGGGCCATCGTACCATCGCGCATCGACCTTTACAAGTCGATGCGCGATAGTACGATGGTACGATGGCGATGGAGCGATGGTACGATGGCGATGGTACGATGGCGCGATGGTACGATGGCGATGGTACGATGGTACGATGGCGATGACGCGATGGACCATCGCGTCATCGCCATCGTACCATCGCACCATCGCCATCGTACCATCGTACCATCGCGCATCGACTTTAAACGCGATGGTACGATGGTACGATGGTAAGATGGTCCATCGTACCATCGCGCATCGACCTTTTGCAAGTCGATGCGCGATGATACGATGGTACGATGGCGATGGTACGATGGTACGATGGCGATGGCACGATGGACCATCGCGTCATCGCCATCGTACCATCGTGACATCGCCATCGTACCATCGTGCCATCGCACCATCGCAGTCGATGTGCGATGTTGCATCGCTCCCTACTCCATCGTACCATCGCTCAATCGCCTTCCGTTTAGACATGCGCACATCAAAGCAAAACAAAAATGGAGGACATCATTACTGTATATCATGGATGCAAAGATTCGACAATACTTTTTTTAAATCTGTCCCTTCATTTAGGCTCAGCAAAACATGAATTTCTCGGTAAGAAACATTTCCAAAACTTATTGTCGAATCTTTGCATCTATGATGTCCTCCATTTTTGGTTTGTTTTGATGTGCGCATGTCTAAACGGAAGGCGATGGAGCGATGGTACGATGCAGCAGGAGGCGATGCAACATCGCACATCGACTGCGATGGTGCGATGGTACGATGGCGATGTCACGATGGTACGATGGCGATGACGCGATGGTCCATCGTGCCATCGCCATCGTACCATCGTACCATCGCCATCGTACCATCGTACCATCGCGCATCGACTTGTAAAAGGTCGATGCGCGATGGTACGATGGACCATCTTACCATCGTACCATCGTACCATCGCGTTTAAAGTCGATGCGCGATGGTACGATGGTACGATGGCGATGGTGCGATGGTACGATGGCGATGACACGATGGTCCATCGCGTCATCGCCATCGGACCATCGTACCATCGCCATCGTACCATCGCGTCATCGTACCATCGCCATCGTACCATCGCTCCATCGCCATCGTACCATCGTACTATCGCGCATCGACTTGTAAAGGTCGATGCGCGATGGTACGATGGCCCTAACGGAACACCGTATTTTTCAGATAGTGTTTAGTCATGGCGTGTTATACATGTAATGCGTGTAATGCGCTTGAAGAGTAAAGAAAGTCATCAATTGGGTTACATTTTTACGTGCTGTTCGATGTAAAATTACTTTGAATAAACGCAGACTTACTGTTATCTTTAACAGTTTGCATTATACACTATTATAGATAAACATCACGCAAATAAACGCAAGGTAGTAATTCAGGATTTGTATTTTTTTAGAATTGTTCATCTACATTATTTCTGTATTAACTTGATAAAAGTAAACTAAATAAGCCATATACCACTAAAAGAATACTCGTAGACAGACTATTCTTACAGTCTATTAAGCTTGTATAAGCCCTTTTATTATGTGTTTTGATTATATAAATTATTTAAAATAAATCTAATAAAAAAAAAATACAAGCTTTAATGTTGGATTGTCTTCTCATTTATTTATTTCAGATCAACCGAATAATTATGAGTTTTATTTTTAAAGATTATGAAATGAAAATAAAAATAATTTGAGAAGGATAGACTGTAATTGTAATTATTTAAAGCTTACTCTAAGTGGATATGCCATTACATAATTAAATTTACATTTATATGTTTATTAAAGATCGTTTTTTTTTTATTCATTTCTTAATCTTAAAATACTCATTCACATATGTACAAACAACAAAAGTCTATTAGGGCCTCTCATAGCATATTTTGCGACTCCATTGTTTTATACTGGCCATACTGGCCCTTATCAGTCAGTGTTTTATTGACCTTTATCAGTAAGTGTTACGTAACACACTGATTTCCTACTAATTATGGCTCCCCCAAACAAAGTGTGGTAGGGGAGCCATATTGATTTTGTGCTTTCTGTCTGTCTGTCTGTTTCTCTGTCTGTAGGTCTGTCTGTGTCACTAACGATGTCCGATCAATAACTAGAGAATGGTTGGACCTAGGGTCCTCAAACTTGGAAGGATGGTTGGTCATGACAAGTAGATGACCCCTATTGATTTTGGGGTCACTAGGTCAAAGGTCAATGTTGCGGTGACATTGACTATCAAAACGATGTCCGATCAATAACTAGAGAATGGTTGGACCTAGGGTCCTCAAACTTGGAAGGATGGTTGGTCATGACAAGTAGATGACCCCTATTGATTTTAGGGGTCACTAGGTCAAAGGTCAAGGTTGCGGTGACATTGACTATCAAAACGATGTCCGATCAATAACTAGAGAATGGTTGGACCTAGGGTCCTCAAACTTGGAAGAATGGTTGGTCATGACAAGTAGATGACCCCTATTGATTTTGGGGTCACTAGGTCAAAGGTCAATGTTGCGGTGACATTGACTATCAAAACGATGTCCGATCAATAACTAGAGAATGGTTGGACCTAGGGTCCTTAAACTTGGAAGGATGGTTGGTCATGACAAGTAGATGACCCCTATTGATTTTGGGGTCACTAGATCAAAGGTCAAGGTTGCGGTGACATTGACTATCAAAACGATGTCCGATCAATAACTAGAGAATGGTTGGACCTAGGGTCCTCAAACTTGGAAGGATGGTTGGTCATGACAAGTAGATGACCCCTATTGATTTTGGGGTCACTAGGTCAAAGGTCAAGGTTGCAGTGACATTGACTATCAAAACGATGTCCGATCAATAACTAGAGAATGGTTGGACCTGGGGTCCTCAAACTTGGAAGGATGGTTGGTCATGACAAGAAGATGACCCCTATTGATTTTGGGGTCACTAGGTCAAAGGTCAAGGTTGTGGTGACATTGACTACCAAAACGATGTCCGATCAACAACTAGAGAATGGTTGGACCTAGGGTCCTCAAACTTGGAAGGATGGTTGGTCATGACAAGTAGATGACCCTCTATTGATTTTGGGGTCACTAGGTCAAAGGTCAAGGTTGCGGTGACATTGACTATCAAAACGATGTCCGATCAATAACTAGAGAATGGTTGGACCTAGGGTCCTCAAACTTGGAAGGATGGTTGGGCATGACCAGTAGATGACCCCTATTGATTTTGGGGTCACTAGGTCAAAGGTCAAGGTTGCGGTGACATTGACTATCAAAACGATGTCTAATCAATAAATAGAGTATGGTTGAACCTAGGGTCCTCAATCTTGGAAAGATGGTTGGTCATGACCAGTAGATGACCCCTATTGATTTTGGGGTCACTAGGTCAACAGTCAAGGTCGCGGTGACCTTGACCATCAGAACGATGTCCGATCAATAACTAGAGAATGGTTGGACCTAGGTCCTCAAACTTGGAAGGATGGTTGGTCATGACCCAGTAGATGACCCCTATTGATTTTTTTTTGTTTAATTTTTTTTTAATTTTTTTTTAATATTAATTTATTTTATTTTTGCATTAAAAGTTTTAGGGGTTGCCCCTTAAAAAAATAGAGTCGGTCGGGTTACCTGAACCACACAGATTTTTTATGTGGACTTACTGATACAGATAGTAGATACAGTCACAGGGATACGATCTCGGATCAATAGAGAACGGTTGGACCTAGAGTTGTCAATTATGCCTGTTCGGGCGAGTGGGGGAGCCATACGTTTTTTGTCCCATGGACAATAACAATTTCTAGTTACATGTTGGGTTTGTGGGGTGTAATTTCTGCACAAAAAGTCTAGACTTTTAAAGCGAGCGTCCTGTGTATATATCGTCGAGGTGCTCCGCGTAGCAGCTATTTATACCTTGGTAATTTCCCCAATGACCTGGTAAGACGTATTGTAATCTATAATTATTACTTATTGCTATGTCTGCCTATATTTTAGGAAACCTATTTATTTGAACCGTTTCACGTCTTAAATTGGTAATTTAATAGTGTTTTTTTATTAGAAAAGAACATCAACAAATGCCCCAACGTCCGATGTATCCGCTTTAAATTAAACACACATACGATTTATTCATTGTTTGATTATGTAATATGTTTATTTCACTGCATGTATAATTATGTATAAAAAAAGCAAAACAGTTTAATTAAATAAAATGTTTTATCCAGACTTTTTAAATCTTATAATTAGTTCTGAGTAGAGATAGCTGTAAAACACTATACAATCAACCTTTTCGTATATCTGATGACGCTCATCTACAACGCCTTCAATATAAACTATTCCATAGAATTATGTTTACAAATGCGAGACTACATAAATGCGGATTGACAGAAACAGAATTATGTCCACTTTGTAATAACACAAATAAAAACAATGATTCATTTGTTTTATGATTTCAAGTGGTCAAAGTATGTCTTAATACGTTTATTTTACCAATTAAGAGACAATTGTGAAATCTCAGTTGAAATGAACCCCCAAATATTCTTTTGGGCCCAGAATGCTTATCAGTGTCAGATATTATAATACGAGGGGTGATCGAAAAATAATGAGACTGATCTTATAACTCAAAAAGTATTTGAAATATCAAAATGAAACTTACGACAAAATGAAGCGCACTCTTTAATTATTCCGCAAGCACTACATATATCAATATACGATATATGTGTTTAAAATGACAGAGGAGGTACCTGACACGAGTCTCTCAATGACGTACGACGTCAAGGTCATGAGTTTGATGTTGTGTTATCCTAACGTTTTTCGAAGTACTCTCCCATACATGAGATACACATTTGTGTCGCTGAAACCACTGGTCAAATATGTCTTAAATCTTATGAACAGTTTCGTAACTAAATCTGATCGCATATGTCTCTGACCCTTACTCGTCGATCATCATAGACAACTTCTTTAATCGTTTCCACTAACGTTGCGTCGATTATCGTCTGTCTACGCGCCCCTCGTCATTTTCTAAAGTGATTCGTCCTTCCTTAAAACGTCGATGCCATCTAAAAACAAGCGCACGGGAAACTGTGGGTTTCGTAGACGCTCTCTGAATCATCTCATAGGTTTGTGTAGGTGTTTCTAACTGATAATTCAAATTTAAAATTGCGCGATTTTCCTTTGAATCAGTTGACGTCATTTTTAAAACGAACTTCTGCTAAGTAACGGTTGCTTGTTTTGCCGATTTTAAGATATAACGTTGAAATTTGGCCTAACGGAACTAATGATGTCATTCAACAAGCAGACGAAGTCGCGCTAAAATCTGTGTATTAATTCAGATATTATAATGATGTATTCGTAAAAGTTATTTAAGTGTACATACATTTTACTGCCCCAGTCTAACGTAATTGGGTAACCATAACAACACCAAAAGCATCTTATATATTTTTAAATTAAATATAATTTATTTATTTTGTAGATAAGGTATAAAAGTGTATTTCATGGGGATATTTAGACATTTTATAAAGAGATAATTTTTTTACAGCAACAGTCTCATTATTTCTCGATCACCCCTCGTATATATATTTTTACTTATTTACAAAAAATATATTAACTCATGCAGATTAAAACATGTCTACCTAATGTCGCAATATTTATTGAAGAACTAAAACGTTCTAGAAATCTTGAGTTGTACTCAACATACATATACCCCATACTGAAGTCAAATCATATTAAAGCAAGATGGTATATTGTTCGAACTATGTTGAACAATTAAGGTTTTCATATTGTGTATTCTACGTATTCTTGGCATTTTGACTGTTGGATATCCACAGCAAATGTCCCCTTGTTGGACTCCGAGGTGGGTGAGAAGCGTGGAAGATGAATTCTTAACGCCACATCATGGCATCACAAAACGCACAAACTACTAATAAACGGAAAAAAACAGAACATGAATCTGATACTGAGGAATCAGTAATCAATCAATCTTTTCCTTGTTTTCTCATTATCGAATCGGAAAACGGGGAAAAACCTATTACAGATATGTCACATTTCGTGAAAACTGTCCATTCCATTGCTGGACATGTAAAACAAATTAAAAAATTAAAAAACAAAACAATTCTTATTGAAACAAACAAAAAATCTCACTCCGATAATTTACTTACAATTACACAAATTTTAAACACAAAAGTCAAATGGTACGCTCACACCTCTATGAATATCTCCAAAGGCGTCATCAGGTGTCCGGATCTCTCCGGAGTACATGAAGACGAAGTTATTCGCGAGCTTGCGCCACAGTTGGTAACTGCAGCTCGCCGAATAACCACCAAGAAGAATGACAAAATGATTAGTACAAATACTATCATACTCACATTTGCAACACCCGTCTTACCAAAAACAATAAAGGTGGCATATCTGCAGTTGCATGTTGACGCCTACATTCCAAACCTGTTACGTTGCTACAACTGCCAAGCCTTTGGGCACCACAACTCCAGGTGTACTAAAGAAGAACGTTGTGGTAAATGTGGCGACTCTGCTTTCAAACATAACGAATCAGATTGTCCTAACGACCTCAAATGTACCAACTGCGGTCTGGGACATCACGCAAATTCAAAGTTATGTGAAACATTTAAAAAAGAAAAAGAAATCATAACAGTTAAATATACACAAAAAATTCCCTTTCCAGAAGCAAGAAAAATTAATTGAAGAAAAATATAAAATTTCAAGTCCGACCTCTTACGCATCTATTCTCAAAACAACAGCAACACACACAGAATGCAGGGATGCAAGTACGCAATACGAACCACAGTCAGAAATTCAACATACAAAGAATACTTCCTCAGTATCAAATCCAAATAAAAGTCAACAAATACAACTTAACAAACCAAAATTAAACTTTTCACCTAATCAAACTTTTACATTTAAATCAAACACAAAACCGGCAGGCTCTGGCAATGTCAAGAGCATGTCAATTTCTCAGAATTGGAAAGAGGGTTCTTCTAAGACTGTGAAGTCTAGAAGTTCCCCAGTCGTGAAGCCTAATACATAAAGCCTAGTGCTGCTCCAACTAGGGAAGTTGGAAAGCCTAGTGCTGCTCCTGCTAAGGAAGTTGGAAAGCCTAGTGCTTCTCCAACTAGGGAGCACAAGGAGCAGCCAAAGGTGTCTAACGGCTTTATTGAGCTGCATAACAAATTCGAACAGCTCATGGACATTTCAGAGCCGGCAGCTGCACTGCCACTTCCATTCTCTCATGAAAGGTTAGTTGAGGTGCCACTTCAGTTGACTTCTTCCGGGGTGGAGGATTCATCAGTGGAGATGTCGCTGCTCGAGTCTCCTAAGACCTCTCCTAAATCTAAGGCCAAAAATAAAAATAAAATTAAAAACCGCCTTAGCGCTCAATAATGGGTAAAACTAATAAGATCATTCAATGAAATTGTCGAGGTTTGAAACCAAATTATGATGAAATCGGCTTAATTTTAAATGAACATAACCCTATTGCCTTTTGTCTTCAAGAAACATTCTTGAAAACGAGTAATAAGATATCTTTTAAACAATACTCACTATACAATCATATTTGTGATACCGGGGACAAGGCGACTGGTGGAGTTTCGATAATCGTTAATCGAAACATTCCTCACAGACCTGTTGCGTTGAAAACAAATGTGCAAGCTATTGCGGTCAGTGTTACTATGCACAGAGTCATAAGAATATGTTCCTTATATTTACCACCTAGTTCTTCACTAGACCCTAAAGATCTAAATCACCTAGTTGCACAATTGCCATCACCTTTTATACTCTTGGGCGATTTTAATGCACACAACTACATCTGGGCTTGTAAAGATATAAACGATAAAGGCAAGAAAATTGAGGATTTCTTAGCCAAAAACAATTTGTGTCTTTTTAATATTAAGTCATATACTTACTTACATCCTGCTACAGGCTCTCATTCTTCCATTGATTTAACAATATGCGATCCAACGCTTTTGATGGATTTTTCGTGGAGTGTTGGAGACGACCTCTGTGGAAGTGACCACTTCCCCATATTTCTTGAAAATATCGGCCCTCCACTTCTCGAAAAAACGCAACGATGGAAACTTCGCAAGGCTGATTGGACTACGTTTCAAACTCTTTGCGAGGAACAATTAAAGCCTTCCGTTTTCGAGGATGTCGAAGACGCAACTGCTCTTTTTACCAAAACTCTTCATGATATAGCTGATTAAACTATTCCAAAAACCTCGGCTAATCCTAAACGCCCACATAAATCATGGTACGACGATGACTGCAAAAAGGCAGTCAACGATCGTAAAGCTGCATTAAATAATTTTAACTTGCGGCCAACTCAAACAAATTTAAATAACTTTAGAGTTTTTCGTGCGAAAGCCCGTCGTACTATTAAGGATAGAAAGAGGAAATCCTGGAGATCTTACGTCTCTAGGCTGAATTCTCGCTCATCTCTTAAGAAGACATGGGACATGGTCCGGAAAATAAGCGGTAAAGGTAATTCTAGTTCTGTAAATCATCTTAAAACAGATAATGGAGATATAACGTCTGTCAAAGATATTACAAACACTTTGGCAGAAACGTTTTCAAAAAATTCTTGTTCTGAAAATTGTCAACCAAATTTTCTGAAAAATAAGAAACTAAAAGAACAGAAGAAGCTGAACTTCAAGTCGAAAAACTTGGAGAAACACAATAAACTATTCACTCTCAAAGAACTTCGAGAGTCCCTTAAAAAGGCTCATGATACATCAGCTGGTCCTGATGATATCCATTATCAATTACTAAAACATTTACCTGAATCCTGTCTCTCTACCCTTCTTGATATATTTAATAAGGTTTGGGTGACGGGAAACTTCCCCGATTCTTTGCGGGAAGCAATCGTTATTCCAGTTCCCAAACCTGGAAAGGATCATACGGACCCAATAAATTATCGCCCTATTGCTTTTACGAGTTGTATATGTAAAACCATGGAACGAATGATTAATGAGAGACTCGTTTGGTACCTGGAATCCAACAAGCTGATAACAAAGTATCAAAGTGGATTCCGGCGCCAACGAGGCACAACAGACAATCTCATTCGATTTGATTCATTTATTAGGGAAGCTTTTATAAAAAAAGAACATCTAGTCGCTGTATTTTTTGACTTTGAGAAAGCTTATGATACTGCATGGAAGTATGGTATTATGAATGATCTTCATGACCTTGGTCTTAGAGGCCGATTACCCATTTTTATAGAGAAATTCTTAGATGATAGACAGTTTTGTGTCCGAATGGGTTCAACCCTCTCTGATATTCATGAACAGGAGATGGGTGTTCCACAGGGCAGCATACTCTCTGTCACACTTTTTAATATTAACATTAACAGTATAGTAAAATGCATCAATCCAGGTGTGGATTGTTCGCTATATGTTGACGACTTTGTTATATGTTATCGTGCAAAAAACATGAATACTATCGAGAGACAATTACAACAATGTCTCAATAAACTTCAGACCTGGTCTGATGAAAATGGTTTTAAATTTTCTAAATCTAAAACTAATTGTATGCACTTTTGTCAACTTCGTAAACATCACGAAGACCCTCATTTAACACTGGATGGCTCACCAATACCAGTAGTGGATGAGACAAAATTCCTTGGTCTTATTTTCGACCGTAAATTAACGTTTATACCACACCTTAAATACTTGAAGGCCAAATGCCTTAAAGCTCTTAACTTACTTAAAGTTGTTGCAAACACTAATTGGGGAGCAGATGGAAAAGTCCTCTTGAGACTTTACAGATCTCTTATCAGATCCAAGTTGGACTACGGCTCGATAGTATATGGATCGACACGCAAGTCGTACTTGCACATGCTCGACCCTATACATAATCAAGGATTACGACTCGCCTTAGGTGCCTTTCGTACATCACCAGCCGAAAGCCTATGTGTTGAAGCTAATGAACCATCACTGTCTCATAGACGGAACAAATTAGCTCTTCAATACGCCATTAAATTAAAGTCTAACCCTTCAAACCCAACTTCCGATAATGTTTTTAATCCTAGTTGTGAACCTCTTTTTGATCGAAAACCGAAGGCCATTCGACCATTTGGTCTTCGTATTAAACCAGAATTAAGAGACACTGAAATCGACCTAAATTTGATTGCAAGTACAAAGTACCACAAATTCCACCGTGGACTTTGGAAAAACCAACAATTATTTTTGATCTTTGTAATAATAACAAATCTAGTACAGACCCTACTGTCTTTCAAAGCAAATTTAATGAAATTGAATCCAAATACAGTAACTTTCAACATATATACACAGATGGCTCTAAAGATGCAGATAAGGTAGCTGCAGCAGCTGTTGTTCACAAACACAGCATAAAGAGCCGCCTGCCTGACAAGGCCTCTATCTTTTCAGCTGAACTTAAGGCAATTGAACTTGCCTTAAATTATATTCAGGAATCTGATGATGACCATTTTGTAATATTGACTGATTCCCTTTTATCTCTTCCAGCACTGGGTAATATGAAACATGATAACCCAGTTGTGCTTCATCTTTTAGCAAAATTACAATTCTCTTATAATTGATAATGCTATTGTTGTCTGCTGGCTGCCAAGCCATGTAGGAATACGTGGTAATGATAGAGCTGATAGTGCTGCTAAGGCAGCATTAGATTTACATATATCTAATACCAAATTACCTTATACTGATTTTAAAAGTTGTATTAACACATATATTCGTAACTCTTGGCAAAACGCTTGGGATGTGTCAGTTAACAATAAACTCCATTCAATTAAACCGTTACTCGGAGAATGGCGTTTTTCTAGTAGAACCATTCGTCGAGAGGAAGTTGTACTAGCCCGGTGCAGGATAGGGCATACACGTTATACTCATTCATATGTATTACAAGGTGAGCAATTACCAGAATGTATACCCTGGTTTGCACCGTTAACGGTCAAACACATCTTATTGGAATGTGTAGACTTTGATCCTATGCGTCAAAGGTACTACAATGTTAATACTATGAAAGAGTTATTTGATACTCTAGATTTTAGTCTTGTTTTAGATTTCCTAAAAGAGATCAGACTATATAAATCATTATAATGTGTTCTTATATATATATTATATATGTACTTGTTTATATACCCGTTGACGGGCATTTATTGATTTACATACATAGTTTATATTACACCTGATCATCCCTTATTTTTTAATAGTTTAATCTTTATTTTCTTAATTTTTCGTCGATTTTTTGCTCACAATATGGACCTATTTATGTGTCGACGTGCCGTAAAACACCATTCATACATTCATTGTATTATCGTTTAACACTTTTATGACGTTTGCGAGTGGATAGATCTTAAACAAAGTAGATATTATGTTCCTCTAATCTCCCCTATTCTCATTTTGCCAAATTGTATATGATATTGATGTACTCTGATGTCTGAAAAAATATTAAAAACAAAGAAATATTTATCATTATGTATACAGTAATTATACACGTAAACTGTCCATATAATGTCAAGTCGGTTTACCGTGGCTCTCCCCTCGCCCGGTTAATACAATAAATGATTTGTGACTTGAAAATAGGCATCATCTAATACACACCGCACTATTTACATAGTTAAAATATCTCGTTATATGAACGATATATCACTGTAATTTTTGCAACGTTAGGAGAAAAGCATTGCGCTATTGCGCATTCATTACGCATTTGTAACGTATGCAATGTTAGGAGAAGAGCAAAAGCATGCGAAAGATTTCAGATGTGTGCGTTATTTTCCATTTTAGGAGTATTAGAATAGAAAATAGTAACATCCGTTTTCGGTGAATTATCTATAATATATCACGGTTGTCGTTCAATTGTAACAATAATTTTCACTCGCTCTCGGGCTCGTCCAAATTATTGTTTACAATTGAACTCAAACCGTGATAATAAAACGATAATTTCACAGTAAACGATGTTCTATTTCTTAAATAACACAATTCTATATAGAATATTCCACAGGTTTCAGCCCCCCAAACGATAAATGTGTAATTAAGAGAAATTTGAAGGTTTATGTCTCAAAGCTCTAACACCGCAAAGACTGCAAAATTCACTACAAAATCGTTTTGTCCAAACCCTATACAGATTTTCAGGTCACACAATAATGTAATGTGCCGATTAAATTATAGGTTAATTCACGGCTTCTAAATACACGCGATGAATATAAGTAACTTAATATGAGTTGGTAATTATATAGTCTCGTCAGCAGGTTTAGAAAGGGGTATACATCTGTGTAAACATTACACTGTTGATGTCGGGATAGGACTTTCAGCCACTGACACATATACTAGCATGTTCAATCAACAACTCGTTCTTTATAAATTCATTATTTAATGTATACACAGAAAATACTTGATTTCAATTCCACATAATCCCTTAAAGTTAGGAATGCATTCTTGCGATTAAAATACTCAGAGCATTAAAACCGTAACTGTTTGATATTCGATTATGTTTTAGTTCGCTGTAGTTTTTCTAAACATGTTCTTGTCATATAGTGATATACGTATGAGCTTCTTACATGGCGGTATGTTACGTGGTTGTTGTTAAACCAAACACACTACTAACATGCAATGTTTTACAGCAGCGTAAAATGCTACAGAGGACAAACATGATAGGAGAAGGAACTAGAGATAAGATTTAAATTATAACAAAATGTCTCATGAGCTTAAACAATATAAAAAATAAGGCTGATTATCAAGCGCAAATTCCCGAAAGTTTTTTTTTACATCAGCCACATTCTTCCCGTAGTACAAATCCTAGGACCCCGTCTCCTAAAATACATCTCAATAACATCAGTAGGGATGTTTTTCTACCACCATATTATTTTCACGACATAAGACTTCGCTCCGCTCCATAAGCTATGCATCTATGAATTTTGAGCACACATTTGTACACTGACTGTGTGCGATTGTGTTACAAAAGTGAGAATTTCAAAGTAACCAAAATATTTCACACATGCCACCTGACAGTTATCCATATCGGTACAAAACTCGCTAAATCCGTAGGACTATCGGAACTTGAGGCTGATCCGAAACATATACATGCGGTGTTAGGTATAGTTCAATGTGAAATGGATACTTTCTGCAATGAAAACAAAACACGTCCTGCATTTTAGAGTGCGTCCATAGTATTTTCATATTGTAACATGGTTATCAGCGGTTTATATGTGGGAAGGGTTGAACACGTGACGAACTCCCGCTTAATCTCCCTGGTGGCTGGTCCGAAAATATGTAAAAAGTTTGAGCAGACAGTAGGTCATATACCACTATGGCATTTCCACATAGGCCTCCATTATAACTGCTGCTATGCAACTACTGCTGCTTCCTGCTACTACTACTACTACTACACTACTACTACTGATGTTTGCTCTGCTGCTACTTTCTACTGCTAATGCTGCTGTCTGCTGCAGCTACTAATACTACTACTGCTGCTGCTGCTGCTGCTGCAGCTCTACAACTGCTGCTGCTGCTACTAAATCTACTATACTCTGCTGTGCTACTACTAGTCTACTACTGCTACTATTTCTACTACTACACATATTATATTAGTAGTAGTAATGGTATTAGTAGCAGTAGTAGTAGCAGTTCTAAAAGTAGTAGTAGTAGGCAGTAGTAGTGTAGTAGCAGGAGCAGATGTTTAAGGTATAGTATTATCATCAACGAAAAGCCCGTAGTAGTAGTAGTAATTGTTTAGTATTATATCACTCGTTCTTCATCGTAAATGCGAGGAAATTCCACGGCTCGTATCAATGTGGCCCTCTGCATGGAGCACCAATTTAGCTCTTGGATAGCACGTTTTTTTGCAAATTGAAAAATTGGGCTGTGTTTATTTGCTTTTTTACCCTATATAAATGCTCATGTATATATGAAAATGGGATATTATTGGCAAATCCCTTTTTTATTCTGGCGCCTTCTTGTATATGTCTCCATAACACCTGGCATATAAGTCACTTATAAATATACTCACTAATACAACATATAAATGTTACATACGTAAGCTGCTAATAAGTTACATATAAGTCACGTTATGTATATATACTGTAGGTTCGGTTTGAGTATAAACATGACTTTTTCCAAAAGGACCCTAATTTTGATAGTTTTCTATTCCGTTACCAATTATTCGGGAACCTATGTAAAATTTTAATATCGTAACCCTGAGCTACTGTTAAAAATAAAAGTAATTAAGAACTCTTCTGCGACGAGGACTATCATGGAACCTGACTAACTGCAGCTCGCCGAAAACCACCAAAGAGAATGACAAAATGATAGTACACTACTATCAACTCACATTTGCAACACCCGTCTTCAAAAACAATAAAGGTGGCATATCTGCAGTTGCATGTTGACCGCCTACATTCCAAACCTGTTACGTTGCTACAACAGCCAAGCATATTGGGCACCACAACTCCAGG
>JAWPHD010010799.1:0-89914 GCA_037043455.1 Cyrtodaria siliqua | reverse complement strand
AGTCATACTGTTTAGATGTAGTAGTGAGATGACAACAGTCATACTGTTTATATGTAGTAATGAGATGACAACAGTCATACTGTTTAGATGTAGTAGTGAGATGACAACAGTCATACTGTTTAGGTGTAGTAGTGAGATGACAACAGTCATACTGTTTATATGTAGTAGTGAGATGACGACAGTCATACTGTTTAGGTGTGGTTGTGAGATGACTAGTCATACAGTTTAGATGTAGTAGTGAGATGACAACAGTCATACTGTTTAGGTGTAGAAGTGAGATGACAACAGGCATACTGTTTAGATGTAGTTGTGAGATGACAACAGTCATACTGTTTATATGTAGTAATGAGATGACAACAGTCATACTGTTTAGGTGTAGTAGTGAGATGAAAACAGTCATACTGTTTAGATGTAGTAGTGAGATGACAACAGTCATACTGTTAAGATGTAGTAATGAGATGACAACAGTCATACTGTTTAGGTGTAGTAGTGAGATGACGACAGTCATACTGTTTAGGTGTAGTAGTCAGATGACAACAGTCATACTGTTTAGATGTAGTAGTGAGATGACAACAGTCATACTGTTTAGATGTAGTATTGAGATGACAACAATCATACTGTTTAGATGTAGTAATGAGATGACAACAGTCATACTGGTTAGATGTAGTAGTGAGATGACAACAGTCATACTGTTTAGATGTAGTAATGAGATGACAACAGTCATACTGTTTAGATGTAGTTGTGAGATGACAACAGTCATACTGTTTAGATGTAGTAGTGAGATGACAACAGTCATACTGTTTAGATGTAGTAGTGAGATGACAACAGTCAAATTGTTTAGATGTAGTAATGAGATGACAACAGTCATACTGTTTAGATGTAGTAATGAGATGACAACAGTCATACTGTTTAGGTGTAGTAGTGAGATGACAATAGTCATACTGTTTAGATGTAGTAGTGAGATGACAACAGTCATACTGTTTAGATGTAGTAGTGAGATGACAACAGTCATACTGTTTAGGTGTAGTAGTGAGATGACAACAGTCATACTGTTTAGGTGTGGTTGTGAGATGACTAGTCATACAGTTTAGATGTAGTTATTGAGATAACAAGTCATACTGTTTAGTTGTAGTAGTGAGATGACTACAGTCATACTGTTTAGATGTAGTAGTGAGATGACAACAGTCATACTGTTTAGATGTAGTAGTGAGATGACTACAGCCATACTGTTTAGGTGTAGTAGTGAGATGACAACAGTCATATTGTTTAGATGTAGTAGTGAGATGACTACAGTCACACTGTTTAGATGTAGTAGTGAGATGACAACAGTCACACTGTTTAGATGTAGTAGTGAGATGACTACAGCCATACTGTTTAGGTGTAGTAGTGAGATGACAACAGTCATATTGTTTAGATGTAGTAGTGAGATGACAACAGTCATACTGTTTAGATGTAGTTATTGAGATAACAAGTCATACTGTTTAGTTGTAGTAGTGAGATGACAACAGTCATACTGTTTAGATGTAGTAGTGAGATGACAACAGTCATACTGTTTAGATGTAGTAGTGAGATGACAACAGTCATATTGTTTAGATGTAGTAGTGAGATGACAACAGTCATACTGTTTAGATGTAGTTATTGAGATAACAAGTCATACTGTTTAGTTGTAGTAGTGAGATGACAACAGTCATACTGTTTAGATGTAGTAGTGAGATGACTACAGTCATACTGTTTAGATGTAGTAGTGAGATGACAACAGTCATACTGTTTAGATGTAGTAGTGAGATGACTACAGCCATACTGTTTAGGTGTAGTAGTGAGATGACAACGGTCATATTGTTTAGATGTAGTAGTGAGATGACAACAGTCATACTGTTTAGATGTAGTTATTGAGATAACAAGTCATACTGTTTAGTTGTAGTAGTGAGATGACAACAGTCATACTGTTTAGATGTAGTAGTGAGATGACAACAGTCATACTGTTAAGATGTAGTAGTGAGATGACTACAGCCATACTGTTTAGGTGTAGTAGTGAGATGACAACAGTCATATTGTTTAGATGTAGTAGTGAGATGATTACAGTCATACTGTTTAGATGTAGTAGTGAGATGACAACAGTCATATTGTTTAGGTGTAGTAGTGAGATGACTACAGTCATACAGTTTAGTTGTAGTAGTGAGATGACAACAGTCATATTGTTTAGTTGTAGTAGTGAGATGACTACAGTCATACTGTTTAGATGTAGTAGTGAGATGACAACAGTCATACTGTTTAGATGTAGTAGTGAGATGACTACAGCCATACTGTTGGGTAGGTGTAGTAGTGAGATGACAACAGTCATATTGTTTAGATGTAGTAGTGAGATGACTACAGTCATACTGTTTAGTTGTAGTAGTGAGATGACAACAGTCATACTGTTTAGATGTAGTAGTGAGATGACAACAGTCATACTGTTTAGTTGTAGTAGTGAGATGACGACAGTCATACTGTTTAGATGTAGTAGTGAGATGACAACAGTCATACTGTTTAGATGTAGTAGTGAGATGACGACAGTCATACTGTTTAGTTGTAGTAGTGAGATGACAACAGTCATACTGTTTAGTTGTAGTAGTGAGATGACGACAGTCATACTGTTTAGTTGTAGTAGTGCGATGACGACATTCATACTGTTTAGATGTAGTAGTGAGATGACTACAGTCATACTGTTTAGTTGTAGTAGTGAGATGACAACAGTCATACTGTTTAGATGTATTAGTGAGATGACATCAGTCATACTGTTTAGATGTAGTAGTGAGATGACAACAGTCATACTGTTTAGATGTAGTAGTGAGATGACAACAGTCATACTGTTTAGTTGTAGTAGTGAGATGACGACAATCATACTGTTTAGATGTAGTAATGAGATGACAACAGTCATACTGTTTAGGTGTAGTAGTGAGATGACAACAGTCATACTGTTTAGATGTATTAGTGAGATGACATCAGTCATACTGTTTAGATGTAGTAGTGAGATGACAACAGTCATACGGTTTAGATGTAGTAGTGAGATGACAACAGTCCTATTGTTTAGGTGTAGTAGTGAGATGACAACAGTCATACTGTTTAGGTGTAGTAGTGAGATGAAAACAGTCATACTGTTTAGGTGTAGTAGTGAGATGACATCAGTCATACTGTTTAGGTGTAGTAGTGAGATGACAACAGTCATACTGTTTAGGTGTAGTAGTGAGATGACAACCGTCATACTGTTTAGATGTATTAGTGAGATGACATCAGTCATACTGTTTAGATGTAGTAGTGAGATGAAAACAGTCATACCGTTTAGATGTAGTAGTGAGATGACAACAGTCATACTGTTTAGTTGTAGTAGTGAGATGACGACAGTCATACTGTTTAGATGTAGTAGTGAGATGACAACAGTCATACTGTTTAGTTGTAGTAGTGAGATGACAACAGTCATACTGTTTAGGTGTAGTAGTGAGATGACAACAGTCATACTGTTTAGGTGTAGTAGTGAGATGAAAACAGTCATACTGTTTAGGTGTAGTAGTGAGATGAAAACAGTCATACTGTTTAGGTGTAGTAGTGAGATGACAACAGTCATACTGTTTAGGTGTAGTTGTGAGATGACAACAATCATACTGTTTAGGTGTAGTAGTGAGATGACAACAGTCATACTGTTTAGTTGTAGTAGTGAGATGACAACAGGCATACTGTTTAGGTGTAGTAGTGAGATGAAAACAGTCATACTGTTTAGTTGTAGTAGTGAGATGACAACAGGCATACTGTTTAGATGTAGAAGTGAGATGACAACAGTCATACTGTTTAGTTGTAGTAGTGAGATGACAACATGCATACTGTTTAGGTGTAGTAGTGAGATGACAACAGTCATACTGTTTAGATGTAGTAGTGAGATGGCAACAGTCATACTGTTTAGATGTAGTTGTGAGATGACAACAATCATACTGTTTAGGTGTAGTAGTGAGATGACAACAGTCATACTGTTTAGTTGTTGTAGTGAGATGACAACAGTCATACTGTTTAGATGTAGTAGTGAGATGACGACAGTCATACTGTTTAGGTGTAGTAGTGAGATGACGACAGTCATACTGTTTAGATGTAGTAATGAGATGACAACAGGCATACTGTTTAGGTGTAGTAGTGAGATGAAAACAGTCATACTGTTTAGGTGTAGTTGTGAGATGACAACAGTCATACTGTTTAGATGTAGTAGTGAGATGACGACAGTCATACTGTTTAGATGCAGTAGTGAGATGACAACAATCATACTGTTTAGATGTAGTAATGAGATGACAACAGTCATACTGTTTAGATGAAGTAATTAATGAGATGACAACAGTCGTACTGTTTAGGTGTAGTAGTGAGATGACGACAGTCATACTGTTTAGGTGTAGTAGTGAGATGACAACAGTCATACTGTTTAGATGTAGTAATGAGATGACAACAGTCATACTGTTTAGGTGTAGTAGTGAGATGACGACAGTCATACTGTTTAGATGTAGTAGTCAGATGACAACAGTCATACTGTTTAGATGTAGTAGTGAGATGACAACAGTCATACTGTTTAGATGTAGTATTGAGATGACAACAATCATACAGTTTAGATGTAGTAATGAGATGACAACAGTCATACTGGTTAGATGTAGTAGTGAGATGACAACAGTCATACTGTTTAGATGTAGTAATGAGATGACAACAGTCATACTGTTTAGATGTAGTTGTGAGATGACAACAGTCATACTGTTTAGATGTAGTAGTGAGATGACAACAGTCATACTGTTTAGATGTAGTTGTGAGATGACAACAGTCATACTGTTTAGATGTAGTAGTGAGATGACAACAGTCATATTGTTTAGATGTAGTAATGAGATGACAACAGTCATACTGTTTAGATGTAGTAATGAGATGACAACAGTCATACTGTTTAGGTGTAGTAGTGAGATGACAACAGTCATACTGTTTAGATGTAGTAGTGAGATGACAACAGTCGTACTGTTTAGATGTAGTAGTGAGATGACAACAGTCATACTGTTTAGGTGTAGTAGTGAGATGACAACAGTCATACTGTTTAGGTGTGGTTGTGAGATGACTAGTCATACAGTTTAGATGTAGTAGTGAGATGAAAACAGTCATACTGTTTAGTTGTAGTAGTGAGATGACAACAGTCATACTGTTTAGATGTAGTAGTGAGATGACAACAGTCATACTGTTTAGATGTAGTAGTGAGATGACAACAGTCATACTGTTTAGGTGTAGTAGTGAGATGACAACAGTCATACTGTTTAGGTGTGGTTGTGAGATGACTAGTCATACAGTTTAGATGTAGTAGTGAGATGAAAACAGTCATACTGTTTAGTTGTAGTAGTGAGATGACAACAGTCATACTGTTTAGATGTAGTAATGAGATGACAACAGTCATACTGTTTAGATGTAGTAGTGAGATGACAACAGTCATACTGTTTATATGTAGTAATGAGATGACAACAGTCATACTGTTTAGATGTAGTAGTGAGATGACAACAGTCATACTGTTTAGGTGTAGTAGTGAGATGACAACAGTCATACTGTTTAGATGTAGTAGTGAGATGACGACAGTCATACTGTTTAGGTGTGGTTGTGAGATGACTATTCATACAGTTTAGATGTAGTAGTGAGATGACAACAGTCATACTGTTTAGGTGTAGTAGTGAGATGACAACAGGCATACTGTTTAGATGTAGTTGTGAGATGACAACAGTCATACTGTTTAGATGTAGTAGTGAGATGACAACAGTCATACTGTTTAGATGTAGTAGTGAGATGACAACAGTCATACTGTTTACGTGTTGTGGTGAGATGACAACAGTCATACTGTTTAGGTGTAGTGGTGAGATTACTACAGTCATACTGTTTAGGTGTAGTGGTGAGATGACAACAGTCATACTGTTTAGGTGTAGTGGTGAGATGACAACAGGCATACTGTTTAGGTGTAGTGGTGAGATGACAACAGTCATACTGTTTAGATGTAGTAATGAGATGACAACAGTCATACTGTTTATGTGTAGTGGTGAGATGACAACAGGCATACTGTTTAGGTGTAGTGGTGAGATGACAACAGGCATACTGTTTAGGTGTAGTTGTGAGATGACAACAGGCATACTGTTTAGGTGTAGTTGTGAGATGACAACAGTCATACTGTTTAGGTGTAGTGGTGAGATTACTACAGTCATACTGTTTAGGTGTAGTGGTGAGATGGCAACAGTAATACTGTTTAGATGTAGTTGTGAGATGACAACAGTCATACTGTTTAGGTGTAGTGGTGAGATTACTACAGTCATACTGTTTAGGTGTAGTGGTGAGATGGCAACAGTTATACTGTTTAGATGTAGTAGTGAGATGACAACAGTCATACTGTTAAGGTGCAGTAGTGAGATGACAACAGGCATACTGTTTAGGTGCAGTATTGAGATGACAACAGGCATACTGTTTACGTGTTGTGGTGAGATGACAACAGTCATACTGTTTAGGTGTAGTGGTGAGATGACTACAGTCATACTGTTTAGGTGTAGTAATGAGATGACAACAGTCATACTGTTAAGGTGCAGTAGTGAGATGACAACAGTCATACTGTTTATGTGTAGTGTTGAGATGACAACAGTCACACTGTTAAGGTGCAGTAGTGAGATGACAACAGTCATACTGTTAAGGTGCAGTAGTGAGATTACAACAGTCATACTGTTTAGATGTAGTAGTGAGATGACAACAGTCATATTGTTTAGATGTAGTAGTGAGATGACAACAGTCATACTGCTTAGATGTAGTTATTGAGATAACAAGTCATACTGTTTAGTTGTAGTAGTGAGATGACAACAGTCATACTGTTTAGATGTAGTAGTGAGATGACTACAGTCATACTGTTTAGATGTAGTAGTGAGATGACAACAGTCATACTGTTTAGATGTAGTAGTGAGATGACTACAGCCATACTGTTTAGGTGTAGTAGTGAGATGACAACAGTCATATTGTTTAGATGTAGTAGTGAGATGACAACAGTCATACTGTTTAGATGTAGTTATTGAGATAACAAGTCATACTGTTTAGTTGTAGTAGTGAGATGACAACAGTCATACTGTTTAGATGTAGTAGTGAGATGACAACAGTCATACTGTTTAGATGTAGTAGTGAGATGACTACAGACATACTGTTTAGGTGTAGTAGTGAGATGACAACAGTCATATTGTTTAGATGTAGTAGTGAGATGACTACAGTCATACTGTTTAGATGTAGTAGTGAGATGACAACAGTCATATTGTTTAGGTGTAGTAGTGAGATGACTACAGTCATACTGTTTAGTTGTAGTAGTGAGATGACAACAGTCATATTGTTTAGTTGTAGTAGTGAGATGACTACAGTCATATTGTTTAGATGTAGTAGTGAGATGACAACAGTCATACTGTTTAGATGTAGTAGTGAGATGACTACAGCCATACTGTTGTTTAGGTGTAGTAGTGAGATGACAACAGTCATATTGTTTAGATGTAGTAGTGAGATGACTACAGTCATACTGTTTAGTTGTAGTAGTGAGATGACAACAGTCATACTGTTTAGATGTAGTAGTGAGATGACAACAGTCATACTGTTTAGTTGTAGTAGTGAGATGACGACAGTCATACTGTTTAGATGTAGTAGTGAGATGACAACAGTCATACTGTTTAGATGTAGTAGTGAGATGACGACAGTCATACTGTTTAGTTGTAGTAGTGAGATGACAACAGTCATACTGTTTAGTTGTAGTAGTGAGATGACGACAGTCATACTGTTTAGTTGTAGTAGTGAGATGACAACATTCATACTGTTTAGATGTAGTAGTGAGATGACTACAGTCATACTGTTTAGTTGTAGTAGTGAGATGACAACAGTCATACTGTTTAGATGTATTAGTGAGATGACATCAGTCATACTGTTTAGATGTAGTAGTGTGATGACAACAGTCATACTGTTTAGATGTAGTAGTGAGATGACAACAGTCATACTGTTTAGTTGTAGTAGTGAGATGACGACAATCATACTGTTTAGATGTAGTAATGAGATGACAACAGTCATACTGTTTAGGTGTAGTAGTGAGATGACAACAGTCATACTGTTTAGATGTATTAGTGAGATGACATCAGTCATACTGTTTAGATGTAGTAGTGAGATGACAACAGTCATACTGTTTAGGTGTAGTAGTGAGATGACAACAGTCATACTGTTTAGATGTAGTAGTGAGATGACGACAGTCATACTGTTTAGGTGTGGTTGTGAGATGACTAGTCATACAGTTTAGATGTAGTAGTGAGATGACAACAGTCATACTGTTTAGGTGTAGTAGTGAGATGACAACAGGCATACTGTTTAGATGTAGTTGTGAGATGACAACAGTCATACTGTTTAGATGTAGTAATGAGATGACAACAGTCATACTGTTTAGGTGTAGTAGTGAGATGACGACAGTCATACTGTTTAGGTGTAGTAGTCAGATGACAACAGTCATACTGTTTAGATGTAGTAGTGAGATGACAACAGTCATACTGTTTAGATGTAGTATTGAGATGACAACAATCGTACTGTTTAGATGTAGTAGTGAGATGACAACAGTCATACTGTTTAGATGTAGTATTGAGATGACAACAATCATACTGTTTAGATGTAGTAATGAGATGACAACAGTCATACTGTTTATATGTAGTAATGAGATGACAACAGTCATACTGTTTAGGTGTAGTAGTGAGATGACAACAGTCATACTGTTTAGATGTAGTAGTGAGATGACAACAGTCATACTGTTTAGATGTAGTAATGAGATGACAACAGTCATACTGTTTATATGTAGTAGTGAGATGACGACAGTCATACTGTTTAGATGTAGTAGTCAGATGACAACAGTCATACTGTTTAGATGTAGTAGTGAGATGACAACAGTCATACTGTTTAGATGTAGTATTGAGATTACAACAATCATACTGTTTAGATGTAGTAATGAGATGACAACAGTCATACTGGTTAGATGTAGTAGTGAGATGACAACAGTCATACTGTTTAGATGTAGTAATGAGATGACAACAGTCATACTGTTTAGATGTAGTTGTGAGATGACAACAGTCATACTGTTTAGATGTAGTAGTGAGATGACAACAGTCATACTGTTTAGATGTAGTAGTGAGATGACAACAGTCAAATTGTTTAGATGTAGTAATGAGATGACAACAGTCATACTGTTTAGATGTAGTAATGAGATGACAACAGTCATACTGTTTAGGTGTAGTAGTGAGATGACAACAGTCATACTGTTTAGATGTAGTAGTGAGATGACAACAGTCATACTGTTTAGATGTAGTAGTGAGATGACAACAGTCATACTGTTTAGGTGTAGTAGTGAGATGACAACAGTCATACTGTTTAGGTGTGGTTGTGAGATGACTAGTCATACAGTTTAGATGTAGTAGTGAGATGAAAACAGTCATACTGTTTAGTTGTAGTAGTGAGATGACAACAGTCATACTGTTTAGATGTAGTAATGAGATGACAACAGTCATACTGTTTAGATGTAGTAGTGAGATGACAACAGTCATACTGTTTATATGTAGTAATGAGATGACAACAGTCATACTGTTTAGATGTAGTAGTGAGATGACAACAGTCATACTGTTTAGGTGTAGTAGTGAGATGACAACAGTCATACTGTTTAGATGTAGTAGTGAGATGACGACAGTCATACTGTTTAGGTGTGGTTGTGAGATGACTATTCATACAGTTTAGATGTAGTAGTGAGATGACAACAGTCATACTGTTTAGGTGTAGTAGTGAGATGACAACAGGCATACTGTTTAGATGTAGTTGTGAGATGAGAACAGTCATACTGTTTAGATGTAGTAGTGAGATGACAACAGTCATACTGTTTAGATGTAGTAGTGAGATGACAACAGTCATACTGTTTACGTGTTGTGGTGAGATGACAACAGTCATACTGTTTAGGTGTAGTGGTGAGATTACTACAGTCATACTGTTTAGGTGTAGTGGTGAGATGACAACAGTCATACTGTTTAGGTGTAGTGGTGAGATGACAACAGGCATACTGTTTAGGTGTAGTGGTGAGATGACAACAGTCATACTGTTTAGATGTAGTAATGAGATGACAACAGTCATACTGTTTATGTGTAGTGGTGAGATGACAACAGGCATACTGTTTAGGTGTAGTGGTGAGATGACAACAGGCATACTGTTTAGGTGTAGTTGTGAGATGACAACAGGCATACTGTTTAGGTGTAGTTGTGAGATGACAACAGTCATACTGTTTAGGTGTAGTGGTGAGATTACTACAGTCATACTGTTTAGGTGTAGTGGTGAGATGACAACAGTCATACTGTTTAGATGTAGTTGTGAGATGACAACAGTCATACTGTTTAGGTGTAGTGGTGAGATTACTACAGTCATACTGTTTAGGTGTAGTGGTGAGATGGCAACAGTTATACTGTTTAGATGTAGTAGTGAGATGACAACAGTCATACTGTTAAGGTGCAGTAGTGAGATGACAACAGGCATACTGTTTAGGTGCAGTATTGAGATGACAACAGGCATACTGTTTACGTGTTGTGGTGAGATGACAACAGTCATACTGTTTAGGTGTAGTGGTGAGATGACTACAGTCATACTGTTTAGGTGTAGTAATGAGATGACAACAGTCATACTGTTAAGGTGCAGTAGTGAGATGACAACAGTCATACTGTTTATGTGTAGTGTTGAGATGACAACAGTCACACTGTTAAGGTGCAGTAGTGAGATGACAACAGTCATACTGTTAAGGTGCAGTAGTGAGATGACAACAGTCATACTGTTAAGGTGCAGTAGTGAGATGACAACAGGCATACTGTTTAGGTGCAGTATTGAGATGACAACAGGCATACTGTTTAGGTGCAGTAGTGAGATGAGAACAGCCATACTGTTTAGATGCAGTAGTGAGATGACAACAGTCATACTGTTAAGGTGCAGTAGTGAGAAGACAACAGTCATACTGTTTAGGTCCAGCAGTGAGATGAAAACAGTCATACTGTTTAGGTGCAGTAGTGAGATGACAACCATCATACTGTTTAGGTGCAGTAGTGAGATGACAACAGTCATACTGTTTAGGTGCAGTAGTGAGATGACAACAGGCATACTGTTTAGGTGCAGTATTGAGATGACAACAGGCATACTGTTTAGGTGCAGTAGTGAGATGAGAACACCATACTGTTTAGATGCAGTAGTGAGATGACAAGTCATACTGTTAAGGTGCAGTAGTGAGATGACAACAGTCATACTGTTTAGGTGCAGTAGTGAGATGAAAACAGTCATACTGTTTAGGTGCAGTAGTGAGATGACAACCATCATACTGTTTAGGTGCAGTAGTGAGATGACAACAGTCATACTGTTTAGGTGCAGTAGTGCGATGAGAACAGCCATACTGTTTAGATGCAGTAGTGAGATGACAACAGGCATACTGTTTAGGTGCAGTAGTGAGATGAGAACAGCCATACTGTTTAGATGTAGTAGTGAGATGACAACAGTCATACTGTTTAGGTGCAGTAGTGAGATGACAACAGTCATACTGTTTAGATGCAGTAGTGAGATGACAACAGTCATACTGTTAAGGTGCAGTAGTGAGATGACAACAGTCATACTGTTTAGGTCCAGTAGTGAGATGACAACATTCATACGGTTTAGATGTAATTGTGAGATGATTGTGAAATTCAAGATGGCCACCACAGCTAAAAATAGGTTTTTGAACAAAACGTTTGTACTGACGACTTCTTGAAAATTATAATTGATATTGATATGGGACTTTTTCTAAAATGATCAGCAGGGCGTGATGTTGATCCTTGTCGAACAATTTTTGATTTGACATTAAACATGGCTGCCAGCGGCCATCTTTGTTTACATAGTTATATAATAAAAGCGTGTAGCGACTACTCCTCTGAATCCACATGACGGATTTTCATCAAACTTCACAGGAATGTTGCTCTTGCAATCTAGTTGATCCTAGCAAAATTTCAGGTCGGCCGGAAATTCCAGATGGCCGCCATGGGCAAAAAAATAAATAAATAAATAAATAAATAAATTTTGTAGCGATTACTTCTTGAAAACTTTAAGTGATATTTGGGGGCGTCCGTGGCCGAGTGGTTAGAGTCTCTGACTTGCAATCACTTGCCCCACACCGCTGTAGGTTCGATCCCTCAGGGGCCTAAGAATCTTTATGTGAGGAAGCTATCCAGCTGGCTTGCGGAACGTCGGTGGTTCTACCCAGGTGCCCGCCCGTGCACGAAAATTGCCCGGAGGGGCACCTGGGGTCTTCCTCCACCAGTGGAAGCTGGAAAGTCGCCATATGGTGCGACTATAAAATCCAATTCAATTAAGTGATATTTATATGCGACTTTTCTAAAATGATCAGCATGACATGATGTTGGGACTTATTAAACATTTTGATTCGACATTAAACATGGCTGCCAGTGGCAATGTTTGTTTACATAGAGTTATATAGTAAAAACTTAATCAACTACTCCTCTGACACTACTCGACTGATTTTCATGAAACTTCACAGGAATGCTGATCTAGCTATCAAAAACCTATCCGTAGGGCTTCAAGGGCATAGACCTTTTGTTGTTACCTCTACTGGCCAAGGGCCGGCTGAGCTTATGGAATGGAGAGTGGTCTGTCGTCCGCCGTCTGTCCATTAAAGTTTACCTCGTTAAGACGATAGGGCCTTCATTTTTCATCCGATCTTTACCAAACTTTACCAGATTGTTAATATCAATGAAAGCTCGGACAAGTTGGAAAACTGGTCAGATTGGACAAGTAACAGCGGAATTACGGCCCTTTATTTCGTTAAAAATGCTATATTTTGCCTCGTTAATACGGCTTTCATTTTTCACATCTATTTACCAGATTTTGTGACATTTTTAGCTCTACTTGCAGAAAGGCCAGGAGAGCTGATGGTATGCCGAGTTGTCCGTCGTCCGTCCGTCGTTAACTTTTGTCTCGTTAAGACGATAGGGCCTTCATTTTTCAACTTATCTTTACCAAACTTTACCAGATTGTTAATGTCAATGAGGGCTTCGACAAGATCACCATTTGAACACCATAAGCTGATGCTACATGTAATACATGAGAGCTCTGAGAAAATCTCAATATACAAACTTTGGATCCCTGGGGCACGGCCATTTTTTACCCCGGTGACTTCATTTGAACAAACTTATATAGTCTAGGCGTTAATTGGCAATCATTTTAAAAGAAAAGCTGTCGATATCTGTCCAGCGGTTCTTGAGCAGCAGATTTTTTAAAGTTTCAATTATATATGGTAATGGCGGCCATCTTGGATGTTGTGCTGACCTAATTTTAACAAATCTACAAAGCATTCATCGAAGGATCATCCGTGTGAAGTTTGATCAAAATTGGCCAAGCGGTTTCTGAGGAGAAGTTGTTTGAAACAAAACATAACGACGATGGACAGACGGACGAAGATCGATCTCAAAAGATCACCTTGAGCCTTCAGCTCAGGTGATCTAATAAAAAGGTCAATGACGCTTAAATGAAAGTTGTAAACATTTTAGTCACTAAAAACAATGGAGCTTGCAGTTTGCTGAGATGACATTTAAGTGCATTTGTTTAAAAACAAAATGCCATTCTAAAAAAATCCTCAGCTCCAAAAAGTAGGTCAAGGTCATAGATGAAATCCATGCTCCATAAATATGCAATACCTAAGACACAACTATGTCAAAAGTCCAGACTCTATTGTACCCTTCTCGGTGCGCCCTAAGGCGCATTGAGTTTTGTTGGCGGAGGGACTATAAACCTTAGAACTACACACACACACACACAACTATGTAAAAATAGAATATTTTATCTTCCAGAGACTAAGCTATAAATTAGGTTTAAAACATGAACTAGTGCATAATTATAGTTCATGAGAAAGTGATTTAAATGTAGCAATTAAAGTTATCTGCCCTTTGCTTTGATGGTGAAGGTCACATCCTTGTGCTTTTGACATGTTGTGATGTTACTATCCAAGAAACAACTAGAAGCAAAGTTTGAAAGGTCTTAGTGCATACAGTTTGTGAATAAGTGACCTAAACACCAAAGCTGAAGGTAAACATTATAAGGTTATCTGTCCCTTGCTTGGAGAGTCAAGGTCACATCTACATCTGCTTTGTCACGTTGCGATGTACCACCCAGTAGATACAACTATAAACAAGCCAATTTGATGAATTGATGACCCCCAGCCGAATGATGTATTATTCTAGAGTGGAAGAAATGTTTGGATTTTTTTTAATTAGTATAAATCATGACCTTGAGCCTTCATAAATTCGAATATCTACTAGATACAGGTATTTTTGAAATTCAACACCATAGTCGATTTGAAAAAAAGATGAACCATTTTAAGGCATTGACTTTTGTAGTGGGACTAAAGGGCTGGACTAGGTGTGTGAATGTAATACACAAGAAATGTAGAATTGTATATCAATGATTACTTTTTAATTACAACACTCACTGGCCATGTGATATTTTATATTTTATCAATCTGATTACTTTATCTCATTACTACGGCTACTATCAGATGGCGTAAGTTTGGCTAGCTTTAAAATAAATTGAACTTTCATTAATATAAACACTCAAACCAAGTCAGGGGCAGAGCCAAATTTGACCCCCGGAGTGTCACCATTTGCATATACTTGGTAGGACCAAAAGCTGAGTGTAAAATATTAAACTGTTGGCTCTTGTAGTTTCAGAGAAGAATTGAATTGAATTGAATTTTATAGTCGCACCAACAGCTAAGGTCATATGGTGACTTTCCAGCTTCCACTGGTGGAGGAAGACCCCAGGTGCCCCTCCGGGCAATTTTCGTGCACGGGCGGGCACCTAAGTAGAACCACCGACGTTCCGCAAGCCAGCTGGATAGCTTCCTCACATACAGATTCCTAGGCCCCTGAGGGATCGAACCTACAGCGGTGAGGGGCAAGTGATTGCAAGTCAGAGACTCTAACCACTCGGCCACGGACGCCCCGTTTCAGAGAAGAAGATTTTTTAAGTTTTCCCCTATATAAGTCTGTTAAACATGTGACCCCTGGGGTGGGGCCAAATTTGACCCCAGCGTCACCATTCAAACAAATTTGGTAGAGGACCATAAGCTGAGTGTAAATATAAAATATTAAGCCTTTGACTCTGTAGCTTCAGAGAAGTTTTGTTTTTTTAAGTTTTTCCCTATATATAAGTCTATGATGTAAAACTGCAACCCCTTGGGCGGGCAGGGTCACCATTTGAACAAAACTGGGAGAGGACCCATAAGCTGATAATAAATAAAAAGATTACATTTTATCTCTTAGTTTCAGAGAAGATTTTTGAAGTTCTTCCCTATAACTATGTTAATCTGATCCAACAAGGGCCATTTTCCAGACCAAGCATTGTAATAAACAAGAAATAACCTAAAATAATATGTATACAGATTAAAGAAAAAATTAACCATGAACCAAGGTTTCTTATCAGAAAAAAATAGTGTTTTTTTCAAAGGACTAGATATGATAAGGGACAAAATTGGCCCCCAATATTGAAAGTTTTAATGCACAAGTTTTGAATACCTAACTTAGCTACAAATGAACTGAATCAATATTAAAACTCATTACAAGTACGTTTGAAGGCTCTAAATGAGTTTTAAGAGCCTCACAAACAAGGCATTTTCTTTCAAAAAATGACATTTTTGTTCATTTTCAGCAGTTTTCGATCAGTTTTTGGTCTTGGAAATACAGAGCGCACCCTCGAGCACAGCTGATATTTTATAGAAACAGGTACTTGATAGGGATGCATCATCAGCCAAAAAATGGTGTGCTCGGAGGTGCGCTCTATATTTTTAGGATCAAAATCTTGCCCAGAAAGGTCCAAAATCTACAAAATATAACAAAATTACCAAAAATACCGTTTTTTGAGACCCTATTAAATCTTCTAGATAAATAAAAAATATTTTGAAGATAGAATATGATCAATTTACTTCAATATGCGTAACCGATTATATGTAAATATTATTTTTTTGCATTTTGAATATATTGGGGGCCAAAATACCCACTTATCATACCTTGTCCTTTAAAAAATTAAAGTAGTATCGCGTATGATTAACATAAACATAATTATTTACAAAACAATTTGAAGTCCTTAACTTCAACAATACTTTCCAGGTTCCATAATATTTGGTAAGAAAATTCAATTGAACTATTTTTAATTATTTCAAACGAGGTTGCATGACAATGCACTTTATTAAAAGTAGATTATTTGCCCATTTAATTACGTTTCTGCTTATCAAAGAAAACTATTTAATATTACCTAATATGTCGGAATAATTAAGACGGTTCTATCTGTTGAATCGAAAATCATTCTTTCATTGGCTTTTCATGAAAAAAAACCCGATTGGTGTGCAGATATAACTAAGAGTAATCAACGTGTTGCTGTCGTTTTAAAACGCGACTTTGACTTGCAACATTATTTAGATATCGATGAAGAGACGACAATGAAAATAATTCACTGCATATTTAGATTATCTTCACATAACCTCGACATAGGAAGAAGAAAACAAGAAAATCATAGGGAGGAAATAATAATGCAAACTTTAATATATGAATTTTATTGAAAACGCTCGTGCGTCCTTTTTATAAACCACTTAATGCTTGTGTGTCATTTTCATGCGTTAATCTGATATAAAAACAAGAGGTCAATGACCTTGAAGCTCTACTGATAGATTTTTGATAGCTAGGTCAACATTCCTGTGAAGTTTCATGAAAATCCATCAAGTAGTTTCATAGGAGTAGTCGCTACAAGTTTTTATTATATATATAACTCTATGTAAACAAAGATGGCCAGTAGTCGAGTAGTTACAGAGGAGTAGTCGTTACAAGTTTTTACTAGATAACTCTTATGTAAACAAAGATGGCCGCTGGCAGCCATGTTTAACGTCGAATCAAAATAATTTTCGACAAGGATCAACATCATGTCATACTGATCATTTTAGGAAAAGACACATATCAATATCACTTACAGTTTTCAAGAAGTAGTCGCTACAAACTTTTTTTTAAAAATCTGTTTTTAGCCATGGTGGCCATCTTGAATTTCCGGCCGACCTAAAAAGATCTGCGATCAATTAGACATCAAGAGCAACATTCCTGTGAAGTTTCATAAAAATTTGTCAAGTAGTTTCAGAGGAGTAGTCGCTACAAGTTGTTACTATATAAATCTATGTAAACAAAGATGGCCGCTATAAGCGGCCATGTTTAAAGTCGCATCGAAATAAATTTCGACAAGGATCAACATCATGTCATGCTGATCATTTTAGAAAATGTCCCATATCAATATCACTTACAGTTTTCAAGAAGTAGTCGCTACAAATTTATTTATTTTAAATCTATATTTAGCTGTGGTGGCCATCTTGAATTTCTGGCCAGCCTGAAATTTTTCTAGAATCAACTAGACATCAAGAGCAACATTCCTGTGAAGTTTAATGAACATCCATCAAGTAGTTTCAGAGGAGTAGTCGCTACAAGTTTTTGCTATATAACTCTATGTAAACAAAGATGGCCACTGGCAGCCATGTTTAACGAAGAATCAAAATAATGTTTGACAAGGATCAACATGTCATGCTGATCATTTTAGAAAAAGTCCCATATCAATATCACTTATAGTTTTCAAGAAGTAGTCGCTACAAACTTATTTTTTAAAAATCTATTTTTAGCTGTGGCGGCCAACTTGAATTTCTGGCCGACCTGAAATTTTGCTAGGATCAATAAGACATGAAGAGCAACATTCCTGTAAAGTTTCAAGAAAATCCGCCAAGTAGTTTCAGAGAAGTAGTCGCTACAAGATTTTACTATATAACTCTATGTAAACAAAGATGGCCACTGGCAGCCATGTTTAACGTAGAATCAAAACGATTTTTGACAAGGACCAACATCATGTCATGCTGATCATTTTAGAAAAAGTCCCATATCAATATCACTTATAGTTTTCAAGAAGTAGTCGCTACAAACTTGTATTTTAAAAATCTATTTTTAGCTTTGGCGGCCATCTTGGATTTCACATCAACATGAATTTTTACTAGGATCAACTAGACTTCATGGGCAACATTTCTGTAAAGTTTCATGAATATCCATCCAGTAGTTTCAGAGGAGTAGTTGCTACAAATAAAAGTAAGCTCTGCTGATCTCTGATCAGTCGAGCTAAAAAGAAAGAAAAAAATAGATTTGTGATAGTTTCAAACAGGTAATCACTTTTTTTTCAGTAAAACATGTTTTGAAATATATTTTTATTGTGGAATTTAGGCCACGCCTTCGTTTCCCAAATGTTCTCCAAGAAGCGAAAATGCCGGGGGTTGGCTGGGGTATGAAATAAACCGTACGAGTAATTTCTGTTTAAAAGGCCTGTATATTGAACAATTAAAACATTTACTTGATAATAGTAAACAGGTAATAGATTTGTTTTCAGAAAATCGTGCTTTTAAATATTATTTTATTGTCGAAAAATGATTACCGGGTATACAACTGGCAAATATAGACCACGCATTCGTTTTCCCGTTTATTTGAAGTGCATTAATTTCCCATTTAATTAAGTTTTGCCTGCACAAACCTTGATCAATTTTGTTTTTTCTTATCACATAAAACTATGTAATACTACCAAATAGGTTAGAATGAGTAGGTATGACTTGTTGAATTGCATTTCATAAAAATGTTTAGTTATTGAAGTCAGGCGATACAGTATAGAAGATATGACAACACTTATACTTCTTATAAAGAATCATATAGAATAAATATTGGAGAATTTACAAATTAAAAATATTTCAATATATTAATATGACAGAACATACTTATAACTCGACATAGAAAGTGGAAGATAAGATAAACTCATAGAGATGAATTGTATTGAAAACCGTCGACATACCACTTCTTGCGTGTGCGTCCTTTTTATTACCACATTTTGCCTGTGTGTCCTATTCGTGTGATCGCTTAAGTATTTCTCAAGCATTTATATAAGCCCCTCAATTCATTAATTCTGTATTACTTCAGCTTTAAACATATAATATAATTATGTGGTGTAATATCATCTATTAGTAATATGCAAAGGAAAAATTATTTTTTTGTTTTTTAGATGTTTTTTTTATTGGTCATAATTCTTACAGTATAGTTCAAAAATAACAAAGATAGATACAACAGCAATGCAAAAACTGGGTAAATCAATGTTAGTAGCATCATGTTTATGGATGCACATCAATGTATCAATTGCAGAGTAACAGTTATGTTGGTGGATCCTATCTAGACTTCTTTTCGCTTTATTATAGTTGTGTTTTATTCTTTAGCGTTGTTATAGGTTAACATTATAATAATTAGTAATAATAATTTGCAAATACGTAAAAAGAAAAGAAAAAAAAAAGCCTAATATGCCTCGAACTAAAAAAAATAGCGTTTTCAACTTTAAATTAAATATTTCGAAATATGCAGATATTGTCGTCATTAAGTATGAAAAAAAGCAGACAACTTCTTATATGATAAAATTTATTTAACATTTTTTCTGGCTAGTTAAATTATTTAACTTTCACCGATTCCAATATGCTAGTATACGTCAATAAATTATGGCGAAATAATTATATTTGATTTAAACATATTTCATTTCATTTTTCATTTCCTTTATTGTGATTGGCTAATTAAATAAAAAGGCGTATCTCATTGCATTTAAACAATATGATTGACCAACATGTCTCAGGGCAACAAGTAATTGTAAGCGTGACAGAGCGGCGCCTGCACTCCTTCACACCTTTGAACAATATTACACACTCTCTCAGTGTGAAGTTTGTTTAATTTGGTCCATTATATACCAATCATATATAAATTGACAAAAGGATTGTTAATCGAACCAGGGCTTTATATGACGTTTAATTATCATCCCAGATCGAACGTTGTATTTAACTATTATTACATTACATGGTCATGCATTAATTCCTTTAAGCGATGGGGAAGCTTACATTAGTCAGTTTTACAATGTATATTTTCGACAATATAAACATACATAAAACATGTTTTACTGAAACAAAAATCAATAACCTGTTTAAAATTATAATTTAAATGTTTTAATTTTACAATATGCAGGTTTTTAAACCGATATTAAGGTTTTATTTCATACCCCGTGTTAAACGGGTTATGACAGTTAATTTTCGGCCACGTAATGATATTAATGTTGAATATAATAATGTTATACGATATTGTTTAATGCTGCATGTATTTCGAAATGTATTTAAACATATTTTAACATATTTAGTACAATACGAATAGTGTTTCATACGAAAGCTACATTATTGATGTAATGTTAGTGCTAACACTTAGAACACAGTATAATTAGCCCATTTTCACGTTATTTTCTAAATTACTATTTCAATTCTTCATCTTTCGTGGATTTTTGAGCAAAATATGACCTATTTATCTGTCGACATGCCATAAAACACCGTTCGTTCGTTCGTGTTGATGCGCGCGTGACTTTTATCTTTACCCATAAATATTATAAGAATCCATCATGACTATCGAGTTAATAACAAATGTGTTTGTGATACGGGAAATATATCCCAAGGGAGATAAATTGCCCCGATATAAGAACAAGTGCTGCTTCGCACTCGTTATTATATCGAGAACCATTTCTCTCCCGAAGGAGATATTTCCCATATCTCAAAGACACTGGTTATAGATTTTCTATTCCCAGTATTTCATATACAAATCACAGACAAGCATGTAACATAGGGAAAGCTCACCCGAGGGGTCAGAATGGCAACCAGGTTACAATTCTGATCTCGAGGGTGACATTTCCCTATCTCACATGGATAACTCATGAAGGATTATTTTTTTCCCAGTGTGCGCTAAGTAAGGACTTATTATAATCAATGACTGCATTTGATTTGACGCTATAATAAGGCGACATCTATGTTACGTCATGACATCAAAGGTCACCTATCATGTAAGATTATTTAAATGCTGGGATGGATTATAGGGAAATCCTTCAATAGTGGTATAGACGTGTGGTTATTTTCACGAACGAACGTATGAGAGTGAGTGAAAAAACAAAACACGTCTACCATCGAGTGAAGGATTACTCATAATCGATTCGAGCAGTTAATAATCTATTTATTACATTTTAAGTCAGTTTATTCTTGCATCCATCCACCATGTAATATGCGGATCCCCGTGAGGTTGCCGGGGTAGAATACAACCACTGCAAACACACCATCACATGCAGAGGTAGGAACCACCCCACCACACCTTCCCTCACCCACCCCCACCCATTCACCCCACCCCATTCATACAAAGCCTGTATTCATTTTATACCATGCTCATTCAAGGTCATGACACCGCGTACGCAAACGTGGAAACGTGGCTCCACCGTAAATGTACTATATAATTTGCAGCAACTCTGCAATTCTGCAGTTCTGCAGGTAAGAAGGTTCTAGGCCCATTCTACATATTTTATCTTGATGTAAGTGGAGGATGAGCCTGGCATTTTCATTCCTGTTAGGCGCCATATAACCTTTCATGTGTTGGTGCGCCTTAAAACCCAATTCAATTCAAAGTAAAATGGGGAATGCCTTATCTGGAATGCAAGAAAATACTTTCTATCCGGAATGTAAAACGCGGATATCGGTATGTAAGAACACCCACGGTTGTCGGCTTAAAATAAACACACACATTTAAGTATTTGTTTGCTCTATTGTCAAACTACATCACAGTATGTTAGTGATTTTAACTATATGTACGCATGATTCAAAATAAAATTGTTTTAGATTCTTTAGCTTTACCTACTGACGTATGCATCATATTTTCCGGATTTTCCGGATAGCTATTTTACTTTAGAATTTCTTATACTACTGCTGATATGTTGACTGTTTGAATAAGTAAACAAAAATCAAATTGTATACTCGCAAATATGATTAACGAAAATATTCCTACTTTGTTCCATTTCCTACTTTGCGCACTGACGATAACGAACATATTCTTACTTTGTCCCAATTCCTACTTTGCGCTCGGACTATTCCAGATTTTGAGAATTCCGATAATGCCGCGTATTTTAAGAATTCTTACTTTGCGCAGTGCAATTCCGGAATTGTCCATTTTCTCATTTTGCGCATAACATATATATATTCATCAAAATAATTTAATGACCAGGTTTGGTTTTGGGTAATTTCTTTAAGTGCTGTAATGGAACAATTGACTGTCTTTTTTTTCAATGTTTAAGATTAGTTGTATTCTGTTACAATTGTTACATTACACACATGTATTAACTTTTTATATGTATATGAAATCCATAATATTAAAGATTAAGTAATTATTTCTGTTCTACTTTGTGGTCCTTAAATTATTTTGAGGAGTATATATACTTACTGGGTCTGAAAATTTGAAGGCAGACACCGGAATTTACAATGGCAAGCGATTGATTGCGTGATCTCATGCTGCTACATGTATGACATTATAAGCTTGTTTGACAATGCCATTTTGGACCTCTTGTTTAGAGCATGGAAGCTTTATTTTTCACTTGAATTTAACTCTAAATTTGTATACCCAGTAAAGCGGTAGGAGAGGGCCTCTTGTTGTTTTTTTTAACGAATGTATCACAAAATATAACAGAACATAAGAAATGAAGTTTCTAAAACAAAGCTTGGCTTCTGATTTTGGACTTGAATTTCCCTTTATGTCTAGCAAATGCCATTGATGGACAAAAAACAAGACAAGTTTTATTTAATTATACATTTATTAAACAAGACAAACCCTTTCATCAGGCTTTTCGTCTAAGATGCTCTAAGAATCCTACTTAAATTTACAAAGAAAGTATTTTTTTATTCTGAAGGGCTTACTAAACATAAAGAATAAGTCTAACAAGAGCTGCTCGAGTATTCAATTTTTCAGAGAATAAGAAAGTATATAGCTAGCATATACCATCAGAAAACAAGGCTTAAACAATGTGGAGGTGCGGTTGGGTATAGAGGGGGAGGGTTATATAGAGGGCATATAGATAATTGTGCCGATATGAAATTATTGTTAGAATGTCATAAAAATTATAATAAAATTTGAGACAGGATATGAACTTTTTTGTTAAGAAATAAACAATTCGGGTTTCTAGTCGGTTGGATGTGGTGGGGAGGGTGCAACATAGCTATAAGTTTATGAAAGGACCAAAAAAAAACCCCAGAAATATATGTAAAAAAAACACATCAGGTTTCGAGTGAGTTGAGAGGGAGTCGGGGGGTGTGTGTGTGGAGGGTGTGAGCGGGCGTGGTGGGCAACACAGCTATATGTCTATGAATGGACCAAAACAAATCAGAATTATGTTAAAAAAAAGTTAATAGGGTTTTGAGTGGATTGGACCAAAACAAATCAGAAATATATGTAAAAATAAAAAGGGGGGGGGAGGGCAATGGCGGGGTGGGTGGGGGTTTGAGCGGGTATGGGGTAGAGGGAGCCCCATACCCCAATGAGAGAGGGGGCAACATAGCTATATGTCTATGAATGGACCAAAACAAATCAGAAATATATAAAATGAAATTTTAAAAAAATAAGGTTTCGAGTGGACCGTGCGGGAGGTGGGTGGGGGCAACATAGCTATAGGTCTATTTGACCAAAACAAATACGAAATATGTAAAAAAAAAAAATGGGGCATGGCGTGTGGGAGTTTGAGTGGATCGGGTGTGAGGGGGTGGGGGTTGGATGGGGGCAACATAGCTATAAGTCTATTTGACCAAAACAAATCAGAAATATGTAAAAAAAAAAAAAAAAAAAAAGGGGGCATAGCGGGAAATTTTAACCGAGATGACATTTTTATCATGAATTGGAACATTTGTTTGATTCTTCTGGAAAAGGCCTGACATACCCTCTTTAATTCAAAACATGATTATTTACATAGAAGATATAAATGAATGAAATTATTGTTTACATCCTGTTAAGTAATAGATACAGTCTGGTCTCAGTGAGTTGGCTTATTTAAAAACCGAGATGGGCGTAGCCCATTGAGGTGTTTAAATAACCAACGAGCCTTCAGACGTTTCCCTTCAGACTGTAATATAAGGTTATATTGTGACAGCAATCTCAGAGGGAGATGAGATGAGGAATGACGTTTACTTTCAGACTGTGTAATATAAGGTTATATTGTGACAGCAATCTCAGAGGGAGATGAGATGAGGAATGACGTTTACTTTCAGACTGTGTAATATAAGGTTATATTGTGACAGCAATCTCAGAGGGAGATGAGATGAGGAATGACGTTTACTTTCAGACTGTGTAATATAAGGTTATATTGTGACAGCAATCTCAGAGGGAGATGAGATGAGGAATGACGTTTACTTTCAGACTGTGTAATATAAGGTTATATTGTGACAGCAATCTCAGAGGGAGATGAGATGAGGAATGACGTTTACTTTCAGACTGTGTAATATAAGGTTATATTGTGACAGCAATCTCAGAGGGAGATGAGATGAGGAATGACGTTTACTTTCAGACTGTGTAATATAAGGTTATATTGTGACAGCAATCTCAGAGGGAGATGAGATGAGGAATGACGTTTACTTTCAGACTGTGTAATATAAGGTTATATTGTGACAGCAATCTCAGAGGGAGATGAGATGAAGGATGAAGTTTCCCATCAGACTGTGTAATATAAGGTTATATTGTGACAGCAATCTCAGAGGGAGATGAGATGAGGAATGACGTTTACTTTCAGACTGTGTAATATAAGGTTATATTGTGACAGCAATCTCAGAGGGAGATGAGATGAAGGATGAAGTTTCCCATCAGACTGTGTAATATAAGGTTATATTGTGACAGCAATCTCAGAGGGAGATGAGATGAGGAATGACGTTTACTTTCAGACTGTGTAATATAAGGTTATATTGTGACAGCAATCTCAGAGGGAGAGGAGATGAAGTATGAAGTTTCCCATCAGACTGTGTAATATAAGGTTATATTGTGACAGCAATCTCAGAGGGAGATGAGATGGGGGATGACGTTTCCCATCAGATAGGCATCCACCAGTGAATACATAGAACATATGAAATGTTACATTATCACTTGTAAACATAGATGGCATGCTCATGTGAAAACAGGTGCCATAAACAGGTGCCATAAACAGGTTGATTAGAAGGTGATTAAATACATGATTAAATACATAGCTTTTGAGATATACACATTTTAAACAAAACTAACCAACTGATCATATGGCAATATACTATGTGTAACAAAACTCAAACATGATGATTGACCATTTGACATCAGTTGTTACATGCCATAACGCTGTCACCTCTTTCACATATTTTGTGATCAGTCGTGATCACTGATATAACCATGTAATATATCATTGTATGTGATCATGCTATATTGAACGATACTACACATAGTTTATAAGAGAAATGAATTGGGTTTTAAGATGCACCAACATATAAAAGGTTATATGGCGCCTAACAGGAATGAACATCAGCGCAGCCAGGCTCATCCTCCATTTACATCAAGATAAAACATGGAGAATGGGCCTAGAGCCTTATAACATGCAGAGTTGCTGCAAATTCTATAATAGAACTGTAGTGAATGCACATATGAACAAGAAGCAAAGAAGCACCGCCATTCGGTGCAGATGCTTGACTTTAGAGGCCTTGCCCATTTATTGTGATACTAATTAAGTTGAAACAGAATTATACTTGTCTCCGAGTTCATCATATGCAAGTGAATGCATGATTGTGTGATATTTCATGTAATTCTTTAACAGGATTTGGAGCATTTTTTCTACGTGTAAATGGGCCATAATTTTGCTAAATAAAAGCATGTGTTGTAGACCCTGGCTGTATGACATGTATGATGTACGACATGTATGATGTATGACATGTATGATGTATGACATGTATGATGTATGACATGTATGATATGTATGATGTATGACATGTATGATGTATGACATGTATGATTTTGTCTAATGATACTGAATACATGAGTGAAGTTTCAATCCATTGCGTAAAGTAGTGTCAGATAAACAAACTTACATACTCGACTTTAAACGGACGCAGACGACGATTAAGTGATGACATTAGAGCTCATTTTTTTCTTTGAAAAAGTCGAGCTAACATTGCGACTTCATATTTAAAATCCCTCTTCAATATCATGACGTATAAAAACACATTAAGCAAGCGCTAAAAGGTAAATACAAACACATTAATCAAGAAATTACATATAGATAGATACTTTTCTGGTAACAGTACAGTATTTGGTACATACATAATATATTCGTCACACAGAGCTAAAATAGCTCAAGCTCTGCAACCTTAAGGATTCTAATTTTGAATAAAATCATCATTCAATGTTTGTCTTAATGATGTTAATGAATATATTAAAGCAAAAAAGAAACGCAATTCTGAAATAATTTATATACTGCACACTTATTTCCTCATAATATCTCAGAGAAATCCCGAGATATTTTGTGTTACATCTAGTTACAGAAAGGACAAAACTGCTGCTCTAGACTTTTTAATCAAAGTACGCTTTACAACAAAAAGTCCATAACTTACTGTTGAAGTTCATGTTTGAAAAATTGAACCATGTATGCATTTCAGTACTACATTTAATGTTTAGAGATGGCAATATTTTACATCCTAAGTTTGCTCACCTGCTTGATCCAAACGCATAAATGATCAATAATGCAATTTTGAAGGGAGAACATTTGCTATGTAATGAGTTGTTTTAGTCTATAATCCGAAAGGAAAGGTCTTAATGTAGGCATGTATCATTTGATTAACAGCAGCATATTATACATACAATTTCTGAGTTGACTTTCTTTTTTTCTTTAGAATAACTTTTCCTTTGGAGCCATACTTAATAAAAAGAGTGAAGCTAACACATATTTAACAAATGATGTCCAGTTAACATTTTGTGGATACGGTTAAAAGAGACTTAACATAATATTATACACAATTTTAACATACTTTTGTTCCCTCAGCTGTAAACTAACCAATATTTTATAACAATGAGATATAATAAATATGTTCTTCACAACATATCATACATAAAATCATTTTGTGTTGTCTTTTTAATCCCTTAGATCCTTTTACAAAACTACAAATGAATTTGCTTGTATTATTAAAATTAAAGTCCCCAGGTTTCACATGAACAGTTCAGGATAGGTGTTCACTAAAAGGTCTAATTTGTGCTTTATACAAACACATAATCCAAGTACTTAAATACAAATACAAAGTCAATAAGCAAGCACTTAAATACATATATACAAACACACATTACCACACACCAACTCTAATAGGTTATATGGTGCACACTGAAATGAGCATTCCAGACAAACCCTCCATTTACATCAAGATAAAAATATGCAGAATGGGCATACAACTTTCTCACCTGGAGAACTGCAGAGTTGCTGCAAACTCTACTTTACAATAAACACTTCATTTACCGCTGAAGCCAGATAATTGTTTGGTGCCATCACTCAAGTGCTGATCCTGCCAGGGCATATATACAATTATTTCAAATAGCACAAACAACTTTTGAATGACTTAAATAAACATTCAGACAATAAACTTAAAGGGACACAGCAATATGTAAAACTTACGGCATCCCGTTAGTTTTTCTGCGTAACTTGCATTTGTTCAATCATTAATATTAATTATCAGACAGAGTATTATAAAAGCAATTTGTTTTTGCATATTACTAACTGTTGATTATATTCCACCAATAATATGTCCAAGCCTATGGCACAATAACAAAGAAAGTGGAAAATTCAAATTGTATTTAATTATATGCAAGCATTAAAATTATACTGGATTAATAAATCAAGAGGCTAATTAATTTAAATGCTTGATAAAAAACTTCAAGATTGCCGTGTGTCCCTTTAACATGACAAAATATGTACATTAAGAATATATCTACAATATATATATATATACTGAACAAAACAGCTTACGCACCAGCAGACAATACCTTTAATGTATGAACTTATTATATGGAGTCTGGTACCATTGTAGACAGGTGATCTGATATTTGTCTTGTTCAGAATGAAATTTGTTTTGATTTATTGATTGTTATTATTGAGATATTAAAGGTATTGTCTACTGGTGCATTAGCTGTTTGGTTCAGTCTATATATATTCAACTGTTGCACCAATAAGGGTTGTGAAGACAGGCTAAAATGACCTGGATTATCTCTACCTACAAGATCCCGCCTTCAAGACCAAAGTCCAGTGCATATACTCAGCATCAAATAAAACATTGTGAACAAAACTCATGAATATATAAGCAATATCATATACATCTTCTCAATCGAGAATTAATACATGTTACACTGGCCAAATAAAATGCATCCATTTTTAACACTGTCATTTTAAACAGCACCAACCAAGTACTAAAAAATGTTACAATTATAAAGGGAAAAGGGCAAAAAATAGTCAGAAGGACAGACAGCATTCTCTACTTACTTTTCAAAGTCATCCATAAGATATCAGTACATGTTTGGTGAGGATCACTATAAAACTATCACTGGTACTGATCATTCTTACCAAGTTTGGTTGAAAGTCAGCAAGGGGTTCAGGAGTACAAGTCCAGACCAAGTTATTGTGTAAGGGGCAATTAACTCAGCCAAAAATCATTTAACCAGAGAACGACGACAACACATGCAACAAGGCTTGGTACTTATCATCCCTATTAAGTTTGGTTTAAATCTGGCCAGGGGTTCAGGAGAACTAGTGTGGACAATGTTTCTGATATACAGACATATCGACAGCACAAATACAACAATGACTTCCTGAAGGGAGACAATAGTAAACTCTGCCTGAATAAGCAGTAGTCCTTAGTTCTTGGCCGGGAACCACACAGGTTGTAGGTGGTGTAAATCATGTAACCTTTTGTCAGGAAAGCATGTAGATGAATTGTGTTCCACAAGAGGAAAATACTGGCATAAGAATATTGAACAAAAAAAGTTTAGCACCACTTTAATTTAGTGACATAAACACTGATATAATTGTTTGAAGATATTAGAAATGCTACGTAGGGTTGTGATTTTTAAAAAATTGTGTTATTTTACTATTTTTTAAAGGAAATATCAGAATTATGTCCCATATATTAAAAACAACATATTTCATTACCTATACAAACTTATTGCTTTGAAAAAAATTAAAGTTTGGCATTGACAAGATTTGCCCATTCTGTCATTGTTTAAAAAATGCTGAAATGTGTTCACAAACGATTGTTATTCTTAAACAAAAACATTCCAAATTCTGTAATTTTAATATTACCTCCCTTTTCAATGAAATGAGAACGATTTTCGATAACCTTAGTCCTATAAAAGTATGTTCCATCATATTTGCTTTATTTTTATCGCTGACTGTTTATAAATGACTTTGTAGCATTATTATTGGTCATAATTAATTATCTATGTCACTTTATCATCGACCCCGAACATACATGCATTTTATGTGCTAAATTTATTTTGCTCAGTATATGTTGTATAATATCCAACTTTCACATAGACTGCATGCCTAACCATTTATCTCTGCATAAGGGCTTTGTGGATATTTCATAATAAAGATGGCAAATGCACACAAAGCTTTTTACCTAAAAAGTTACACAAATCAAAATAATATTAGTGTGTGTTTTTTATTTGTTTTTGAACCACGACTGTGTATGCCTGTTTATCACATTTAACAAAAAAAATGCATATTTACAACCATAATATGGTGCCTTATTTTGGTCATATTTCTTAAGTTTATACCATAATTTTTCTGAAATGAGAGCCAGTTTAAACTAGAACTGTAAGCCAAAGGCTAACAAATACGCCCCGCTCAAGGTTTTAACTATATGAGGAAGAACGTTAGCAGTCTTTGCTGATGATAAGAGACACATTTAGTGCAAATGATATCATAAATTAGGCATAATATAGAAAATAATTGTCATAAAAAATTTATAAAATATTAACCATGTTTTTTCTATTTTTGTAACTGATAGTTAAAAGGTTATGTTGGTGCTAAATATGCAGAAAAATGCAGAATTGGGATAGTAATTGGACTGTCTTACCTAATCTTTATAAATGTAATAATGAAGTTTTCTGTTAGAGGCTTGTTTTTCTATTTTTAGCAACAGTAACTTTGACCTTAACCCCAGTGACCCCAAATGCAATCCCAAATTTCATTTCCATATAAGCTACCTACCCTGTAAGTTTCATCGCAATAGCTCATTCCTAACAAAAGTTATTGATTGGACTACATTGCAACTACGGACAGACGGAGGGACGGACATTCTAATAATTATAGTCTTAAGTGGCTAATTCAATGCAAAATTGATAGCCACATAAACCCAAATTAGCCACATAAATCCAAAATTGGACATGGTTTATGTGAATAATTGCCTCCTAACCCTAATGACACAGAGTCCAAAGCACTAAGTGACTAGACACCTAACTACCATTTTGTGTGCTCGGACGGACAAGACGAATCCGATTGATGGACAAGGCGAATCCAGTAAACCACCCCCAACAAACTTTGTTTGCGTGGGGGTATAATAATTTATTTTTTTAGAACACATCTCATTATTTGGCATCATTTTATACAACCTTCAAGGTACACCGCGGCATAGACCGGGCAGCTCATACAGGTACATCGCAACATAGACCGGGCAGCTCATTCCCATTCGCCGCGGCAAAGACCGGGCAGATCAATAAAATTCACCATCTGTCTTACCATGTGGCTTACATTGGCAGAGCTGGAGATAAGCTGAGTTTTTGAGCATTTTATTCATACTTTATTTTACAAAACACCTCAGCTTTTTAACCTGTTTAAAATTGTGAGTATCATTACTCATCAACCTACTATAAAAACTTATAACTTCTAAAAATCATGAGTATTATATTTGTATGTATTGTCCTGTGGAACAGCTTATTCCATATTTACATGATGAAAATTGTTCCAAGCATGTGTCTAATAGTAAGGTCATAATACTTTTTTTAAATTCTTACTTAACTTGCATTTAATCTGAAGTTGTTGTTTTAAATGTATTAATCACATCCATTTTGAAAACATTAAATATTTTAAAGCAAGTGTTTACTCTGACAAGTTCTTTGTTACTCATTCATTAAGAATCTGATGAGTAAATACTCATTGCAGTCAAAAATGATCTACAGCTCTGATTGGAATAATTCTATGACCTTCATGTAATTGCATTATACAAGGCAAAGCGCCATACATGTTTTACTACCAGAGTTAATAGTACAAATGGCAATGTACCTATGAAGTTCCATGAGTTTTCGTAAGTGTAGATGATGTGTATGTCCATTTGTTGATTGTCCATATCAGATCATGATGACCTTGAGCTTTGACCTACTGAACCCAAAAACAGGTGACCATCAATACCTAATTTCTTTGATGCAATTAATATAGTTTCTTAAGGTTTTCTCAATTTTCAGTATATATCTGCAGATTGGATTCGAAATCATATGTTTTGAAAGAAATGTTGACCTTTACACCATTGAAATGCAATCTGAAAACCAAGGTTTGGAATCGAATGGAGAACGAGAAGATTTATTTATTTCCAGTAATCATCCTCATCAACATTATTTTCCTGTTTCCTGTCACCAATCCCAATTCCAACCCGATACGGCCTAAGTTGTTAAAGTGTTGCAATTATAACGTCATTCAGTGATTAACAACATTCTTATATTAGAATTTTAACTTTCCCTTCCCTGCTACATATATAAACATAACTTTTCTGTAAGTTTGTGTAATTATTCTTTTATTAAGGTTTAACAAATGTTGCTTTTTTGCATTAATGATCATTATTACTATACCTCAATCTTTACAGTTCAATAATTTAATAGTGTGCACGAGGCATCACAGTGTGCATGAGGCATCACAGTGTGCACGAGGCATCACAGTGTGCATGAGGCATCACAGTGTGCATGAGGTATCACAGTGTGCACGAGGAATTGGCCATTGTTGGCACATACTGTGGTTGTAGAGCTATTGAAAGCCCTAACGTATTAACAAGGCAAAATATAGCATTTTTAACTAAATCAAGGGCCATAACTCTGCTGTTACTGGTCCGATCTGGCTGGGTTTCCAACTTGTACGAGCTTTCATTGATATTAACAAACTGTTAAAGTTTGGTACAGATCGGATGAAAAATGAAGGCCCTTGGCCAGTAAAGCTAAAAATCATCAGCTCCAAAAAGTAGGTCAAGGTCATAGATGAAATCCATACATCCAAAAGGATGCATTACCCAAGACACAACGCCAAAATAGAATAAGTTTTCTTGCAAAGATTAAGCTATAATGTAGGTTTAAAACATCTAGTGCATATTATAGTTCATGAGAAAGTGATGTAACTGTAACAATTAAAGTTATCTGCCCTTTGCTTGGATGATGAAGGTCACATCCACATTTGCATTGTCACGTTACAATGTACTACTACAGATACAACAATAAGCAAAGTTTGGAAGGTCTAGTGCATACAGTTTGTGAAAAAATGACCTAAACGCAAAAAATGAACCTAAAAATTATTCAGTTATCTGCCCTTTGCTTGGAGGGTCAAGGTCACTTCCACATTTGCTTTGACACGTTGCGCTGTACCACCCAAGATACAACTACACGCAAAGTTTGAAAGGTCTGGTGCATACAGTTTGTAAGAAAATGACCTAAACTTGAATGTTGCTTTTCCGCCACCGCCGGAAAAGCAACACCTTTGTCTCATTTTTTCTTCGAAAAGGCGAGACAAAAAAACACAAAAACAAAACACACATCCTCCTAGCTTGTACTTGTATAAGAAATAGATGAGAACCTCTTATTTTATTATTTTTCCCGTTACATTTCATTTCCATTCATTTTCCCTAAAGTGCTTTTGAAACTCTATTATGCTTTACAAAGTATGTAGTCGTTTTAATCTGCTCTGTGCTTGATACAAGAATCTTTTTGCAACTGTTTTACTGTTTTATTTCTTTAATATTCCTCATTTACATTTGCTAGTGTCACATGGTCTCAATCAGCCAATTACCGCATTAAAATGTTATATGTACAAGTTACATATTGTATTTTGTATTACTTGTACATCACGTTTAAACATACTGTGACGCTACAGCTAAGACTTTATTGTTAACGTTAAGAACACATTCAGTTTTTCACATGCAATTGCAGCTCCTGTATTTCATTTTTTAAACAAAAATGCTGCGTCTTTTATGCCTTGTATCAAAATTTGTCTTGTAATATCATGGTATGCCATCATGGTATGCCTTTTATTAACATGTCACGGTCAGGTGAAAACATAGACAAATGAGACATACAAAGACCATATGTGTCAAGTTTCAAGTGTCTAGGTCATTGCAACCTCCTAGAAGTTCTGCTCTTTTACCTTATTTTCAAATATGGTTTCCACATTTTACTTTTACATTTGAGAAAAATAGGCCAAACTAAACACATACATATACAATCAAATAATTGGTGAACCCATAAGCTCAACCACATACCTGCTATCCCACAACCCATCCCTGCTATCCCACAACCCACCCTACATCCAACAACCCACCCACCTATACACACTTCCAAAATGCAACCAGCCACTCAACCATTGAACCATAACCACCTGTCTATCAACCCACTACCCATTCAATTTCATTTAGCCATCCATCCACCAACTCTCATCCTTTCAAAAACATTGAACCAATATAACCGTATGTAACTTATGTATGGTTAAAGGGACTAGAGGCGATGTCGAAGAGTAAGTTGGTGCCAATCCAAATACAGCAGAACACTATCATAATGTGCTTCAGTTTTATATGAAATGTCCGCATGCATTAAATGAGCCACATGCTAACTTCGGTTTATTTTGGATGAAAATGTGTTTTTTCTGGAAATCTCGACAACTGATGTTTTATCATAAATATTAACTGACATGTGGTTCATATTGCCAGCAGTTGTGCATATTGTTACACATGGGGTTCATAAGACACTTTTCCTTAGCCTCGTCCGTCGGATGGGGACGTAAACCGGGCGGTCCCGTGTATCGGTCTATCCTCCGAGCACGTTAAAGAACCATAGGAATCTATTCGATAATAAGAGTAGGGCAGGTTCCCGGATTCCTATGTATCCTTCCCCTCTCTCTGGGGCGGCTCTAAATAACCTGTACTGTGTTGATGAGCCATTAAACAACATTCAATTCAATTCAATTCATATTGCCAGCAGTTGTGCATATTTTTACACATGGGGTTCATATTGCCAGCAGTTGTGCAAATTATTAAATCAAAGTGTGATTAATTCACAAAGTGTTTTATAGCCTTGAATCAACAAATGAGTAATAATGATTTATCCATCCGCTAATCCGGTATTCTGAATGGTAACAAATCAACGACATGTAACACATCAAGCTAAACAGAAAATACCAAATGATAATTCGACCTTCATTTGTATATCTATATCACTAGTGGATTATCGAAAATATTGAATGGTGTTATTCCACTCCAACACCATATTGAATGGTGTTATTCCACTCCCAAACCATATTGAATGGTGTTATTCCACTCCACCATATTGAATGGTGTTATTCCACTCCCACGCCGTATTGAATGGTGTTATTCCACTCCCACACCATATTGAATGGTGTTATTCCACCATACTGAATGGTGTTATTCCACTCACACACCGTATTGAATGGTGTTATTCCACTCCACCATATTGAATGGTGTTATTCCACTCCCACACATACTGAATGGTGTTATTCCACTCCCACATACTCCTCCATTTACCACATTTTACTTCATTTTTGTTTTAAGCAATTAGACACAATTTTCTTTGCTCTGCTTTGAAACACTATAATCCAATCCTCTCAATTAACTTATATTTCTTAAAAATGACTTCTGTTTAGCTTGTCTTTCACCATATACGTTTATTTTCATAATTGCTGCTGGTGCTGGCAGTTTTCTGTTAAGTTTATCCCTTAGTTGCTTAGTTTCTACTGCTATCAGCAATTCTGGAAGAAAGAGCATCTCGTCCGGGCCGCTCATCCTGGGGCTGCTCATCCTGGGACTGGCTATCCAAATATTTGTATGCAAGTAACTAATGCAATGAAACATATGACCAGGAAATTTATGTTAAATGATTTCAATATTGTACCGTTTCAGTCTAAAGCCAAATAATGTGACTGCAATGTTCAACAGCAGTTTAAGGCACATGGCCAGCCATCATATTATTCATAAGTGTTCTAATTACTTTTCAAATAAATATAGTTTATACATTCAAATAAAATATTGCCATTGATAAGTCTACTATTTTTGTAAAGATAAATGTTTTTTTGTTTTTATTGTTTATTTTTTTATCTCTATTTTATAAACTAGCCCAATTTACTGAAAATTATGTCTTCGAACAGTTTTACAGTATTTATTTTCTTCATGGGCATATTTGTTTAATCCACCTACCCAAGGCAAGGTGCGTCCACCTTACAGCTACTCGAGTTGATCAGACCCAAGCAGGGGCAGCACAGATCATTCAAAACTGTCCCAATCTAAAGAAAGTTCCCTTTGAAGTTAACCTTTATTTAGTTAACACTTATTTTAATATGTAGGCTTTTTTTGTTTGTTTTTAAATTTTGAAAATCTTTGCATTACTGAAGCCCGATTTCATTCATTAATATTGAACATCTGAATTCTCTCCTTCGTGAGCTCTTTTAAGTGTATAAATGAACAAGTCCAGACTACCATAATGAAAGCAGTCAATAGATCCCAAACTGGTGGCCAACTGTGGTTCCAGTTGACCAAGAATTCTCTAGAACTGTATTTCTTTACTATTACTCTGCATCAACATCAAACAAAGTTGATGGTTTGGAGTAATTTCTTTATTGTCAATTTTGTAATCAATTAGCTGTTATTCATAGGCTTTGTACAATTCTGTGTATATATATACCAATCATACAATTCTGTGTATACATCAATGTTTTCATAAGTAGCATACATATTCTGCCATATCTTTTGTCCATTGTCATCCCTGTATAAGAAGTAGGCCATGTTTTTGATGACCTTGATGCTGACTGTTCCTACGACTTCCTATCTGTGACGTGTTCTCATCCTGGTGCCTAATCATGTGTTCTGTCTGAGTGCTGATAGCTGTTGAAATCTTATGTGTTTGGTCATGAAGAAAGTTAACCTGATTGAAGCATCTAAGCTGCTTGTCTTGAAGTGGCCGTTTTCTTTTCTTGCCACCCATGGTGCGGTTGGTATGAAAATCTCGAATTAACTGATGGGATCCTGCACAAAAAATACCAAGCACTGTGTTTAATTCAGATCAGGCTTATTAAACTTAATCTTGTAGTAAATGGTACCATTTCCTCTTGCAGATGAAAGTATGTCGTCTTATTTGTTCCTCCTTGTATGGTTCCTCTTTTGCAATCTATGGAGCTTGATTTTCTAGCTGCTGGTATTGTTGTTGTTGATGATCATTGACTGACAGTTGTTGATGTTGATAATGTTTGTTGTCTTTAAAATGGAGTTGTGCTGCTGTTGGTGCTGTTGTGCTTGTGGTTGCTATTTTTGCTGCTCTTATTGATGATGATTATTCTCAACAGATTGTTGTCGGTGTTGTGGCTGATAGTCATGAACACAACATGTGGTTGTGGTTGCAGACTACTGCCAGGAACACATATAACCAGTTTTTCCACCATAACACGTTACCAAATTGGATTCAGCCCTTTGTTGCTTTTGCTGTTTAGGGTCCCCTTTTGTTATGGGGAATTAGCTGTGGCCATTACTGTCAGTAGGTGACATGTGTGAAATTTCAAGTAGGTGACATGTGTGAGATTTCCAGGAATGTTCACAAACACAAAAATATTTACTAGTTTTCCAGCTCTTAACCCGCTAAGCAAGATTATAATAGCCTTTGTAAACCCAGATCAGCTTGAGCAACCCTTTGTCACATAAATGGAATGGTCTTAATTCAAAGAAAGAACAGTCCATTAAATATATATAGGGCATTGAGGGTTAATTGTTGCTTCTCATCAATATTGAACAAAATAATAACAAATAAATGATTAAAATAAAGATATAATGTAAAATTAAAATACTGATTCTGTAATAACAGAATTTTCTTAGAATTCTGCTTTATTACACATACTTCTTCCAGATCGCCTCCAGTCCCTTTAATATCACATATTTATCTCATCAGTAAAATAATTGATCCAGTCACCCAGTTAGCAATCACTCAATCCTTTAATCAGTTTTAAACATTACTTCATTTTATTATTCATATAAGAGAGACATGCCTCGTGGCGTTAAAGCCGGATTTTCCGAAATGTGAAAGATGAGTGCATGTGAGTTTGGTGAAACTATTTAATACAGCTTTTCTAGATTGTTTTTGGGGAGATGGTGGATGCTTTAATGTTGAAAACCTAGTTTTCATTTTCAGCACATGATGTTTTGTACATGTCAGCAACTTACTGTCCAAGTTTTATAATAATTGCTCATGGCAATCTGAGATATAAAACAAGAGGGCCAAGATGGACCTTACTTAATCGATCATCCGAGTACTGGAACATTGTCAAACTTCTTTGAAATCTTAAGGTCATGTACAATCTGTCCAAGTTTGGTTAAGATCGGCCAAGAAATGTGGTCTCTGTTGTGTTAACAAACAACATTGATATAAAGACACTGACAAAGATTGGTAAATATCGAATACAAAATGAAGGTGCTAGAGTGTAACACCTGGGACAGGGCCAAATGTGACCCCAGGGCTACATGTAAAATATGAGAGCTATGTGCCTTGTGGTTTCAGAGAAGACGACTTTTTAAGTTTTTCCCTATACAAGTCTATGTAAAACGTGACCCATTGGGTGGTGCCAAATGTGATTCCAAGGTCACCATTTGAACAAACTTGTTAAAGGACCATGGATAAGAGTATAGTAAATGCAAAATATTAAACCTCTGTCTCTTGTTGTTCCAGAGAAGAAGACTTTAATGTTTTTCCTATATAAGTCTATGTAAACCTGTGACCCTGCGGGGCGGGGCCAAATTTGACACCAGGGTCACCATTTGAAAAACATATTAGAGGACCATAAGCGTATAGCAAATATTAAACCTCTGGCTTTTGCAGTTCCAGAGAAGAAGATTTGTTCAGTTATTCCCCATACAAGCCTATGTAAAACTGTGACCCCCAGGACGGGGCCAATGTGACCTCAGGGTCATCATTTGAACAAATTTGGTAAAGGACCATAACCTTATAGTAAATGCAAAATATTAAACCTCTGGCTCTTGTAGTTTCAGAGAAGATGATTTTTTTTTTCATTTCAATCTATAAGCTGATTTTCCCCCAAAAAAAACAGCTAATATTTTATTATTTATGTTATGATTATAACCTAATCAATAGTGCATTCCCTTTTGCACATTATTAGTTTCTTTTTACATGTTTTGTGATCATATACCATTAAAGGGACACACTGCAATCTAAGTTTTTATGGAGCATTAGGATTAGCCTCCCAATTTATTAATCCAGTATCATTTGACTTTAAACCTGCTCGCATATATTCAAATACAATTTTAAGTTTTCAACTTGTCTTAATTAGTTATTCTGCTATAGGTTTGAATATATTATTGGTGAAATATAATCAACAGTTAGTAATATGCAAAATACTATTCTTATAATTAATATTAATGATTAATCAAATGCAATTTATGAAGGAAAATTGGACACCATGAGTTTGCCAAAAATCAAGATTGTCCATTTAACATGTCATAATAATGTGAATTTAATGCAATCAAGTAACAGCCTGAATTAGTTATATAAGATTCAAACCTTTATGAATGACACCCATTGCGAAGGTGGTATTTCAATTCCGACAGTGTTTTTTTTGGAAATAGGGGAAGACGCCCAGGCCCTTCAATATGGAGAAAAAAGCGTGATTTTCGAGTTAAAGGGAAAAAATAATGTGATTTCGAGATATAGGTGGAACAGTGTATTAGGCAGAAATTGAAGATTGATTTGGGTGAGCAAACATGCAAAAAGGTGCGTTTTAGATAAACTATCTTCTATAAATGTATCCCAAACATAATAATGTTATGAAATTTATAGGGGCAAATAATGTTAAGCAAAAAAAAAAATGTGTCCATAGGACATGGATGCCCCCACTTGGGTCACTTTGCCAAAGCATTTTGCTAATAAACATAAACACTGATAAACAAGTTCAAGTTAGGTGCGCATCTTCACTTTCTGGTCAACATTCCTTGGCGACCTAATGCTTGGCGACCATGGGTTAAATAGTAATGGAGGAAGGCGTGACACAAATTATTTTGACTATACTAAGTCAAAGGCCACAACTCTGTGGTTCTAGGTCTAAAATAAGTATTAAACAAGAGGCCCAAGTGGGCCTGTAGATGCTCTACTGGTATGATGTGATTCAAAAACATAAACATGATAGAGGCCAACCCAAGAAACATGTTTCCTATATGTAACTCTATGTAAACTTTGGATTATCATGGCGGCCATTCTGAATATTTGACAACGAAAAACACACACTTGATAGAGGCCAACAACAGGAACATGTTTATGATATTTAACTAGAATGGAATAAGTGGTAATATGTCATTTGATAAATGTCCCTAAAAAACACAAACCTGAGAGGGACTATCCCAAAGATCATTGTGATTAAGTTTTATCAAAGTCCTTCAAGTGGTTTCAGAGAAGATGTCATTTTTAACGTTTTTCTGTGTAACTCTATGTAAACTTTGGGTCGCTGTGGTGGCCCTTTTGATTATTCGACGATAACGAAAAAACACAAACTTCATAGAGGCTAACCCAAGGAACATGTTTATTATATTTCACAAGAATGGAATAAGTGGATTCGGTGGAGATGTTGTTTGAAATTTCCTTAAATTTGACCTAATTTTAGCCATGGCGGCCATCTTGGATGACTGGCAGCCGTGAAAAACACAGTTCTGAAGGGGACTATTTAAAGATCATTGTAATATGAAGTTTCATCAAAATCCTTCAAGCGGTTTCAGAAAAGATGTTATTTTTAGCCTATTCCTATTTAACTCTATGTAAACTTAGGGTCACTGTGGCGGGCATTTTGTTTAATCCACGTTAACGAAAAACACAAACTTGAAAGAGGCTAATCCAAGGAACATGTTTATGATATTTCACAAGAATGAGATAAGTGGTTTTGGAGATGTCGTTTGAAATTTCCTTAAATTTGACCTAGATTTAGACATAGCGACCATCTTGGATGACTGGGGGCCGCGAACAACATAAATCTGAGAGGGACTATCCCAAAGATCATTGTGATTTAAGTTTCATCAAAATCCTTCCAGAGGTTTCAGAGAAGATGTCATTTTTAATGTTTTCCTATATCACTATGTAAACTTTGGGTCGCTGTGGCAGCCATTTTGATTATTCAAGGATAACAAAAAAACACGAAAAACCCAAGGAACATGTTTATGATATTTCACAAGAATGGAATAAGTGGTTTCGGAGGAGATATTGTTGGAAATTTCCTTAAATTTGACCTAATTTTAGCCATGGTGGCCATCTTGCATGACTGGCGGCCGCGAAAAACATAAATCTGAGGGGGACTATCCTAAAGATCATTGTAATGAAGTTTCATCAAAATCCTTCCAGCAGTTTCAAAGATGTCATTTTTAGCCTTTTCCTATATAACTCTATGTAAACTTTGAGTCGCCCTGGCGGCCATTTTTTTATTATTCGACGATAACGAAAAACACAAACTTGATAGAGGCCAACCCAAGGAACATGTTTATGATATTTCACAAGAATGGAATAAGTGGTTTCGGAGATGTCGTTTGAAAATTCCTTAAATTTGACCTTATTTTAGCCATGGTGGCCATCTTGGATGACTGGCGGCCATGAAAAACATAAACCTGAGAGGGGCCCTCCCAAGTAACATTGTGATGAAGTTTCATTAAAATCCTTCAAGCGGTTTCAGAGGTGATGTTGATTTTATAAAATTGCTGACAGACGGACAGACAGACAGACAGATGGACGACCGACGAAAAGCGATCCCATAAGCTCTTTGGCCAGGAGAGCTAAAAACTCAGGTATGCATCTTCACTTGCTGATCAACATTCTTGTAAAGTTTCAGTGACCATGTGTTAAATAGGATCACACGACACACGCTTTTCAGCCCCTATTTTGACTAAGTCAAGGGCCAATACTCCATGGTTCTTTGTCCAAAATAAAATTGAAATCCCAGGTGCGCATCTTCACTTGCTGGACAACATTACTGTAAAGTTTGGCAACTGTGGGTTAAATAGTAATGGAGGAGGGGAAGACACAAGTCTTTCAGTCTATATTTTAACTAAGTGAGGGGCAATAACTCTGTGGTTCTCGGTCCAAAATAAAACCAAACAAAACCCAGATGTGCATCTTCACTTGCTGATCAACATTCCCGTAAAGTTTGGTGACAGTGGGTTAAATAGTAATGGAGGAGGGAGTGACACAATTTGTTCAGCCCTATTTTGACTTAGTCAAGAGCCGCTCATAACTATGTGGTTCTTGGTCCAAAACAAAACAAGAGCTGTCGGAGAACAGCGCAGCTCGACTATTCGATTTTTCGGAGAATAATAAATTTATAGCTAGTATATACCATCAGAAAACAAGGCTACAACAATGTGGGGTGGGGTTGGGAGCACAACACAACTATGTGTAAGAATTGACCAAAACTACACAGAAATATGTAAAAAAAAAAAAAAAAAATTAAGTCTGGGGCGGGGTGGGGTAGGGGGTTGGGGTGAGAGGCGGGAGTGCGTTGGGGGTTTGAAGGGAGGGGGGTGGGCAACATATGTGTGTAAGAATTGACTAAAACAACAAAGAAATATTTAAAAAAATAAATAAATTCAAGTGTGGGGCGTGGTAGGTGGGGTGATGGGGTGACAGGCGGGAGGCGGGGGGTGGGGGGGGGGAAGGGTTGCAACATATATTTGTAAGAACTGACAAAAGCAAAACAGAAATATGTAAAAAAAAAAAAAAAAGTTTCAAGTCTGGGGCGGGGTGCGGGTGGGGGGTGATGGGGTGAGGGGCAGGGGGGTGGGGTGGTGGGGGCAGGGAGGGTTGCAACATATTTGTGTAAGAATTGACTAAAACAACACAGAAATATTTAAAAAAAAATAAAAAATTCAAGTGTGGGGCGTGGTGGGTGGGGTGGATGGGGTGAGAGGCGGGGGTGGGGGTTGATGGGGAGGGTTGCAACATATTTGTGTAAGAATTGACAAAAGCTCACAGAAATATGTAAAAAAAAAAAAAAAAGTTTCAAGTCTGGGTGTGGGTGCGGATGGGGGGGGGGGGTGATGGGGTGAGAGGCAGCGAGGGGTGGGGTGGTGGGGCAGGGAGGGTTGCAACATATATGTGTAAGAATTGACTAAAACGACACAGAAATATTTAAAAAAAAAAAATAAAAAAAAATCAAGTGTGGGGCATGGTGTGTTGGGTGATGGGGTGAGAGGCGGGGGATGGGGTAGGGGGGGGTGGTTGACGGGGAGGGTTGCAACATATTTGTGTAAGAATTGACAAAAGCTCACAGAAATATGTAAAAAAAAAAAAGAAAAAAGTTTCAAGTATGGGGCGGGGTGGGTTGGGGGGGAAGGTGATGGGGTGAGAGGCGTGAGGGTGGTGGGGCGGAGAGAGTTGCAACATATAATTGTAAGAATTGACTAAAACAACACAGAAATATGTAAAAAATAAATAAAAAATAAAAGGTGTGGAGGGGAGTGGGGGAGGGGGTACAGGTGGGGTGGAGGGGAGTGGGGGAGGGGGTAGAGGTGGGGGGAGGAGGGAGCCCATGACCCAATATGGGTGAAGTAATAAGATGCATAATGCTATAACAAATCCCAAACCAAAATTATAGATATATACATGCTTACATGCAAACCTAGATCTGCATTTATTGCACATTTTATGGGCCATCACAATTTGGGTTCCATGGGAGCCCAGAATTTGCAGAAGACAAAATTACTTATCCAATCCTTTACAACATACTATAAGGAAACCAAATTTAGTTCAGCTAGGACAAACAAGAGCTGTCGGAGAACAGCTCAGCTCGACTATTCGATTTTTTCGGAGAATAATACATTTATAGCTAGTATATACCATCAGAAAACAAGGCTACAACAATTGGGGTGGGGTTGGGGGCACAACATAACTATGTGTAAGAATTGACCAAAACTACACAGAAATATGCAAAAAAAAAAAAAAAAATAATAATTCGAGTTTTGAGTGGGGTGCGGGGTTGGGGTGGGAGAGAGGCGGGGTTGGATGGTGGAGGGAGTGGGGGTGGTGAGACATATATGTGTAAGAAGCTATGTAATAATTCACCAAAATGGGGGCGGGGAGGGGGGGGGGGCGGGGAAGGGGCAACATATATGTGTAAGAATTGACAAAAGCAACACATATGTAAAAAGAAAGAAAAAAAAGTTTCAAGTGGGTGTGGGGGGAGCGGGGGGTGGGGGGGGGGGAGAGGCGGGAGTGAGTTGGGGGGGGGGGGGTGGAGTGCAACATATATGTGTAAGAATTGACTAAAGACAAAGAAATATGAAAAAAAAAAAAAATCTAGTGTGGTGGGTGGGGTGGGGGGGGGGGGGGGTGGAGGGGGGCAGTGAGGGGGCAACATATAGGTGTAAGAATTGACAAAAGCAACACAGAAATATGTAAAAAAAAAGAAAAAAGGTTCAAGTCTGGGGCGGAGTGGGGGTGATGGGCTGAGAGGCGGGAGTGCGTTGGGGGTTAGGGGGATTGGGGCAACATATGTGTGTCAGAATTGACTAAAACAACAAAGAAATATGTAAAAAAAAATAATTCAAGTGTGGGGCGTGGTGGGTGGGGGTAATGGGGTGAGAGGCGAGGGGGCGGGGGCGTGGAGGGTTGCAACATATATGTAAGAATTGACTAAAACAACACAGAAATATGTAAAAAAATAAGTGATGGGGTGAGAGGCGGGGGGGGGGGGTCTGGGGGTGGGGGTGGGGGGGGGGCGGGGAGGGTTGCAACATATATGTGTAAAAATTGACAAAAGCAACACAGAAATATGTCAAAAAAAAAAAAAGTTTCAAGTCTGGGGCGGGGTGGGGGGGGTGGGTGATGGGGTGAGAGGCCGGGGGGGTGGGGGCACGGAGGGTTGCAACATATATGTGTAAGAATTGACTAAAACAACACAGAAATAGTTATAAAAAAAAAAAAAAAAAAAGTGTGGAAGGGAGTTGGGGCAGGGGTAGGGGAGGGGGGGGAGGAGCCCATGCCCCAATATGGGTGAAGAAATAAGATGCATAATGCTATAACAAATCCCAAACCAAAATTATAGATATATACATGCTTACATGCAAACCTAGATCTGCATTTATTGCACATTTTAAGGGCCATCACAATTTGGGTTCCATGGGAGCCCAGAATTTGCAGAAGACAAAATTACTTATCCAACCCTTTACAAAATACTATAAGGAAACCAATTCCAAAATTTAGTTCAGCTAGGACAAACAATGTAAGAGATATAGACCTGTAAACACAGCTTACACGCAAAATTTGATGTGAAACAGACATATTTTAAGGGCTATCAGAATTTGGGTTCCATGGGAGCCCAGGGGTTACAGGAACCAAAATTACTTAAACAGCCCTTATGATAATGCTATAAGGAAGCTAATGGCCAAATTTGGTTGTGCTAGGGTAAGAATTGTAAGCGATATAGACTTGTAAACACAGCTTACACGCAAAATTTGATGTGAAATGGGGCACATTTTATTGGCTATCATAATTTGGGTTCCATGGGAGCCCATGTGTTACAGGAACCAAAATTGCTTATGCAGCCCTTAAGATAATGCTACAAGGAAGCCCATGAACAAATTTGGTTGTGGTAGGATAAGAAATGTATGAGATATACACTTGTAAACACAGCTTACACGCAAACCTTGATGTGGGACGCCGACGCCAACGCCAACGCCGACCCCGTGGTGATTACATAAGCGCTCTTATTCTTCGAATAGTCGAGCTAAAAATGTAAGAGATGTAGACCTGTAAACACAGCTTACACACAAAATTTGATGTGAAACAGACATATTTTAAGGGCTATCAGAATTTGGGTTCCATGGGAGCCCAGGGGTTACAGGAACCAAAATTACTTAAACAGCCCTTATGATAATGCTATAAGGAAGCTAATGGCCAAATTTGGTTGTGCTAGGGTAAGAATTGTAAGAGATATAGACTTGTAAACACAGCTTACACGCAAAATTTGATGTAAAATGGGACACATTTTATGGGCTATCATAATTTGCGTTTCATGGGAGCCCATGGGTTACAGGAACCAAAATTGCTTATGCAGCCCTTAAGATAATGCTACAAGGAAGCCCATGAACAAATTTGGTTGTGGTAGGATCAGAAATGTAAGAGATATAGACTTGTAAACACAGCTTACACGCAAACCTTGATGTGGGACGCCGACGCCAACGCCGACGCTGACGCCGGGGTGATTACATAAGCTCTCTTATTCTTCGAATAGTCGAGCTAAAAACGAAAACCCAGGTGCGCGTATTCACTTGCTGGTCAACATTCCTGTAAAGTTTCGTGACCAAGGGTTAAATAAATGGTTATGAAGGATTGCGCGTCAAGTTTTTGGGACGTTCGTACGGACGGACAAGTGCAAATCTATGGGGGCATACACCAAATTTGCTAGGGGAAGGGCCGAATATCGACCATAAAGAGAAAAAAACAACATTTGACTAAGGATATGACCTGAAATAACAGTTACGGTGAATTGTTTTTAAAGCCAAGCCAGGCCAGGCTAGTTAGGCCAATTGTGTATGCCATTGTGCTGGTATTTATAACGCATATGAATTACTTTATTAATAGATGCAAATAGGGATCAAATGATTCTTGAGTTGGTAATTCATAATTCCTTATTTAAGTCAGAAACTTCCATAAAACAAGAAACCCTAGATAAAATTCAATTTAATTCTAAACAGATGGACCCCAGGGCAAATGCTGGTTGTATGGTTTTATCCATCTGTGCATGGCCATTAAGTGTATATATGGTTATAGGGTGGTGATCTCAAATGTTTCCAAGTTACAACCGAGGGGCAATGTCCCAATTAACCATAGGCGGTTAAATTTATATTTCTGTTTGCTATTATTAAAATTCTGTCCTTATTCCAGTCCACCTTATTCCAAATTGTCATAACAATTGATTATGGTACTTCTGACACACAATTTGATCTGCTTCAGAGTGACCCCACACTTTATGCTTTTATAGGGATCCGTCTATAGAAGTATAAACTATGAGATCACTATAAAGCAAGTCAAACTGATTATCAACAGTACCATACTCAATGGTTCTGCCAAATTTGGAGAGGTGCTGGAATAAATGCATACGTTTCTACAATAGCAAACTACGATAATAAACTAACTATATCTTGCTCACAACAAATTACAGAAACACACAGGGTGGAATTGTTAAGTGTCCATCAGCACAATGTTCCCAAGGATGGGGATGGACCCCAGGGCAATACTGGTCAGATGGTTGTATCTGTTATTCATGCTCAGTAAGTGTGCAACTGTTGTTTTAGAAAAGTAAATTCCTTAAAGGGAGTACATCAGGCTTTTCAAAGGGGTCTAGGGGTCCGACTTAAAATTGACAAATAATGATATCTTCTATTTTAAAGCGCCTAAGCATAATGAATGATCCTAAAAATGACCCCTTAGTTACAAGGAAATTCATTCTGTACAGTAATACGTGCTATCCTAGGTTACGCACCAGGGTTAATTTTTAGCATTGTATGCCCGATTCCATCCTAGCTATATGGTGTATTCGACGTTTAAACCTTAACAATATGGTTCGAACATCATGTTTTGATGGATATAAGTGTTTTATCATGAATTGGAACATTTTTATAATTTAAGATATTTCTAGAAAAATCCTGATGTACTCCCTTTAAGGGTTTTCCCGATGTAAGTATATTAAATATTTAAAAACTTAAAATATGTGATCCCTGGGGTGGGTTCAAATTGCAGATTCAAGGGCAGATAACTCTCGTTGATAACATTGAATTTCAAGAATTCGTCACAGATCTTATGTATATATAACTACTGTGTAAGTTTGGTCAAAATATGATGAACTAGAAAATGTGTCCAAGGGACACGAATGCCCTGCTAAAGGTTATCGGTTGCTTGCAAAATGGAGTAACAAAATGTTAAGTGACTGTGTAATATTAAAAGGCAAGTTATATGGACCAGATTTGGGTAGGAACATAATGGTGCCATACAGATGTGTGTATGAAGTTTGAATACTGTAAGACTTTTGGTATGTGAGTAATTGACTTAATAAACAAGAGGGCCAAGATGTCCCTAAATCAATCACCTGAGTACTGGCCCATTATCAAACTTCTTCGAAATCTTATGGTCATATAGTTTGGTTAAGTATGTTCAAAAAATGTGGCCTATGTCGTATTTTTAACCACCATTTGAATAAACTTGGTAAAGGACCATAAGCTGACAGTAAATGCAAAATATTAAACCTCTGGCTCTTGTAGTTTCAGAGAAGAGTTTTAATTTTTTTACTATATAAATCTATGTAAGACCCTGACGCCCGGGACGGGGTCATATTTGACCCCAGGGTCACCTTTTGAGCGAACTTGGTAGAGCTTATAGCAAATGCAAAATATTAAACCTCTGGCTCTTGCAGTTTCAGAGAAGATTTTTTAAAAGATTTTCCCTATACAAGTCTATGTAAAACATGTGAGTCCTGGGGCGGGGCCAAATGTGACCCCAGGGTCACCATATAAACAAACTTGGTAAAAGACCATAACCTTACTGTAAATGCAAAATGTTAAACCTCTGGCTCTTGTAGTTACAGAGAAGATTTTATTATTTTTTCCTATGTAAAACTTTGACGCCTTGGACGGTACCAAATTTGAACCCAAGGTCACCATTTGAACAAATTTGGTAGAGGAGTTTTTTTCCTATATAAGTCTATGACAAAACATGCAAAATCTCAATATACAAACTTTGGACGTCCGGGGAATGGCCATTTTTGACCCTGGGGACTGCATTTGAACAAACAGTCTAGGCATTGGCTATCATTTTAAAAGAGAAACTGTTGAGATCTGTCCAGTGGTTCTTGAGATTTTTTTTTAAGGTTTTGACTATAAATGACAATGGCTACCATCTTGGATGTGGCGCTGACCTAATTTTAACAAATCTAAAAACCATTTATCTAAGAACCATCCATGTGAAATTTACTCAAAATTGGCCTAGCAGTTTCTGAGAAGTTGTTTGAAGCAAAAGTTAACGATGACTTATTGACCTGATTTGGGTAGGAACATATAGCTATTATATAGATGTAAGTGTGTATGAAGTTTAAAAGCTGTACTGCTTCTGGTAACAGAGTAATGGACATAATAAAAACTTGAATGTAACACTTTAATTAAATTAACACAGTGCAAAACGTAGGTCAAGGTCATTTATATTGACCTGATTTGGGAAGGAACATATTGCTGTCATGTGTATGAAGGTTGGAAACTGTGGCTTTTGGTATCTGAGAAACTGAGTTAATAAAAAACTTGAATGTAAAACTTAAATGTAAATTAACAAAGTGCCAAATATAGGTCAAGGTAATTCATATTGACCTTAATTTCTTTGGAACTTATCGCTGTCATGTAGTTATCAGCATTTGTAAAGTTTAAAAGCTCTAAGGCATCTGGTGTTGGAGGAATTAGATTAGTTTATATGTGTAAAGTTAACAGGTTTATCGTCACTCCAGGCTTTTTGGTAGTTTGATACACATCAATAACATATACGTGTAACTGTTGCTAGCATGAGTGACGAATGAATCAGGGACATTGGCTACAGTGGCTTTTGTTAAGGAACAAAGTTGTTCAAGAGCTGAAAGGGATATTCTTCGATTTCAATTCGACAAATTGAGAATGAACTTCAAATCGGATATGCCCAATGGCTTATGTCGAGCACGCCAGTTTACAGATATACATTTTGTGAGGAGACAAGCTAGGTTAGGCATTACTGAAAGCAGCAGTGGAAACTTAGAACATGGAAATGTAAAATAAAATAAAAAGTACAAAATTTGTATTAATACCTGAAATCCTTTGTGCCTGAAATCATATGTGCCAGGTAATTTAAAAATTCCTCTATGCATGACAAAGTTCTAACCCAGACAACATCGGACTTCATGACCTCTACGTGCGACCTTGACCTTTGAGCTGGAGGCCCGAGTGTTGTAAGAGACAAATAGTCCTCTTGTTGTGATCTTTTGTGCCAAGTTATTTCAAAATCCATCTATGCATGACAAAGTTACAGGCTGGACAAGATTGGAAAGCATGAACTGGATGACCTCTAAATGTGACCTTGACTTTTGAGCTAGAGGCCTGGGTGTTGTGCATGACATATCGTCCTCTTATGGTGATCATTTCTGCCAGGTAATTTCAAAATCCCTCTATGCATGACAAAGCTACAGCCCAACAAGATCTGACTGCATGAACTGCATGACCTCTACGTGTGACCTTGATCATTGAGCTGGAGGCCTGTGTGTTGTGCATGACACATCGTCCTGTTATGGTGATCATTTGTGGCAAGTAATTTCACAATCTCTTTATGCATGACAAAGTTACAGCCCGGACAAGATCGGACTGCATGAACTGCATGACCTCTAACTGCATGACCTCTATGTTTGACCTTGACCTTTTGAGCTGGAGGCCTGAGTTTTTCAGGCGACACATCATCCTCTTGTGGTGATCATTTGTGAAATGGGTATGTTATTCCTTTTCTGACTACGACACCCGAGTTTGTTATGAAAAATAACAAGTCGGCTCTGCTATATAGTGATTTTGCATATAAGGCAGCAAGTGAACTTTTGCAGAAGCAGTGTATTTACGAAGTTCCCTTTATTCCCCATAATGTAAACCCTTTGTCTGTGGCTATTAGTTGTGCTGGCAAAAAAAAGCCTCATTTTGGATTTTAAGTGTCCTCAAAACTTATGTTAGCAAGAGCGCCACCTAACGGAGCATTATATGCCGGCTTCTTCAAGGCTATTATTTTAGTTAGGCCAAACCTATTTATTTTACAATTGTGAAACAGGCCTATGGCTTATACCAATCACTCTCATTGGGTTATTACGAGTGTAGGTGTTACAGTTTTAAAGTTATTGAGCAGAATGTATATTTCCATATAATGTCACTGTGACCTTGACCTCTGACCTATTGGTTCCAAAAATGATCTAGTTCGACTTACAGAAAACTGTTGGTTATTCACTGTCCAGTTTTGTATCACAATTGTTTGGGAGGCGCGTGATTTAGCATACAGATAGAACAACTGTGTACATGAAAAAGGTAGCATGAATAATGCCCTGCATGATATGGCCATAGATATGTTGTCTGTGTGCTAGCAAATGCATTTTGTTAGATATGAAATGGATTAGTAGAGAGTCAAATTTGGAGGCAGATACATAGAGCCGAATCATTATGATGATTATGGTGTTTCTTTGGAGCTTTTTTATTTCCTCTACGCTGTTTTTGGGCCCCACACCAATGACAGATTCTGCAACAATTCAAATGACAAGTTGTTAATTTGTTATTTCGGTCTCCTAATTCGGAAGCTGTAGATGCATTTTCTGTAGATTGGGGCAATGACAACAATAGGTTAGTACCACAGGTTTGTTTAGCTCCTAGAGTTTTTAAACCATGTGATGTACTGTTCAGCAAATGGGACATTAGTTCTACCTTACTGGTCTTCTAGTCATTTTTTGGGGGAAAATTCAGTATTTAAACAGTTATTTAAACCAGTACTTACCAGTAAAGAATTGGTGGCCAGACTAGCTTGCAGTGTTTAATTCCAAGATTACTTCTCTTAGTTGTGATTCAGCCTTTTCAAATAGAGTCAAGCCTGGTCTTACGAACACCTGTTTTAAGCACCCCCTGCTTAAGCGACCACCTTGAGTTCCTCCCGACAATATTTGCTATTGATTTATACTGCAATAAGCGACCACCTGTATAAGGCAACCAAGCCATAAGTTATCATCAATATGTGACCACCGTTTTTTTTCTTCTTCAGATAATCAAAATCCGGAAAAAAACAATTTATCGGTAAATGACACAGAAACGAGATCAAACATAAATTCAATAATAACCTAACTACCGGTAATCTATTCTAATAGTAACAATAGTATTTGGAAAACAAGACAAAATGTTGGTATTATTTCTTTTGTTTGACATGTTACGTCAATTATGAAAAATTTTGTTAATTTTAATATTTGTCTATTATACTTACGACAACATTACAATTGCAATATACTCAACTTGCCTTAATCCACGAACGGAAAAACTTCCCCAAATACCCTTCCCGGGACTCCCGGCACCAAGGGCGCCGCCAAATACACCCGTACAAGCAAGAGTCACACAGAGTTACTTCCTCTTTCCGCAAATAAGTCCTAAATTTAAGGAGGGGTGGGTAGTTAATGTTGTCGTAAGTATAATAGACAAATATTAAAATTAACAAAATTTTTCATATTGGTCTATAGATAGCTTACGACAACATTACAATTGCGACTTTAACACAATGAGCTGGGGTGGTACAATGTAACCTGTTATGAGTGCCCGAATATGTAAAGGGGATTTGAACAACTCTGAACAACAAGTAACAAAGCACGCTCAAACCTGCTCTAATTACAAGAAATTAAAGCAGACGAGAGCATGAACCCAAGCAACTTACACTCACCATAGCGTAATCTAGGATCCTGACTGGCGATACAGCCAGTAGGAGGAGCCTCTAAAACTTCTTAGATGGGCAGATGAACGTTACAAGGTGAATATGGCATCCTCATAAGTCCTTCAATTCGTTCAAGGACAATAAGTCCACCACCATCTAAAATTATAATCGGCAATTTCAAGCTAATCCATGGAACAGAAAATTTCTAGTATTACATAGATCAGGTAAATAAGTATCGACACCTTGATTCAATACTTAAAATAACAGCTTCATAACTGAGCTGTAAATGTAACTATGAACACAAGATAACTGTGTGAAGCATAGATAACTATGAACAATACAATATGTATAAACCAAACACATTTGGAACATAGTGGTATGAAGTGCTTACAAACCAAGATAAGTAAAATATAAATCAAAAATGCAAATGATTTGTATGCCTAAAGTTACAGACTTGGGCAAGGCCAAGTCAGCTAACTGAGCTAACTGGTAGAGCAGCACAACCCCATGACTGACTGGGTAGTAAGAACTGGAACCAGTGAAAAATAATTCAAGATAGAATCTAACAAATAATTTGTGAATTTTAAGAAATTTAAAGTCTCTGACTTGAGCAGCCTTATTGGAATTGAATTAGGTATATACCCAGACAAAACCAAACAGATTGTTATTGGAATATCTCTAGAAGGAGTTAACGAAATCTAAGCTCAAAGTGGGGAACAAGAAAAACCCCACTCCGACTACGGTGGAAGTGTAAACAAACACTGCGTTACACTTATTCTGACCAGCTAAACCTCTGTGAACTAAGAGAAACCCAGTGAAGGACCTCCTAGAGGTACAATTATGTGAGCAACTATTACAGAAACTGAAGTCTGAAGATGTAGTTTGAATCGACAAACGTGAGGTTGCATACTGATTTGGAATGAATCCTAGTAGCAGAGGTAGACTGTAAATCCTGATAACCCCACTTAGGGGTTGGTGTTACCGCAGTGGTGAAGAAATCAAGATGGACAGAAGTGCTGAGAAAAAAGGGAGAGCCTATTAAAATAATAATAACAGAATTTAATTATTTAGGGCGACACACCTAGTTAGTGAAAAGAAACTTCCGTGTGGCCCATAAGAACCAACTTTTAGGTTTACTAAGGCCAAACTGAGAGATCCTTAAACATGCATTTAGGCAGCTCTACGAAACTTCTAGACCACGGCAGAATGTCCCCTTGAATGTGGCTGTGTGCGGGCATGCACCCCCCCCCTTGTTCTGACCAAGGCAGAATGTCACCTTGAATGTGGCTGTGCACACGCATGCACCCCAAATTTTGTGTTCAAGTAAAAGATCTAGCCGAAAAGAAACCGTGTTTTATACGAATGTGGCATATAGAATCAATAATAATAGATGCCAGAAGTATCTCAAACTGCCTGAGGGAAAGACTTCAAAAAGAGAAGTCCAGCTCTTATGGCATAATTAATGTACGGATGAGAAGCCGGGCCTAACAATAGTATAGCCTACATAATGTTAGGACTTACTCATACTGATAGACCTACTCTCCAAACTGATAGAAAACAAGGAGAAAGTATCCTGGTTCTAGCAATACTAAACAGGGGGGGTATGAACAACAATTACGCCAACTATCATCAGTACTCTTAGGGCTAATGGAGAACGAACCCTGGCACTACAGTCCATTAACTGTATGACTGTATGGAGATGTGGGAGGGGTAAGGAATCTAGAATCTGGACAATTACCTTAGCTGCAAGAAGGGAGTGTAATGTCCTGCAACAGCATCTAATAAGCTACACAAGGAACGCAACCCCAGAGGTAAGAGATGAATGACGAAGAACTCAATCCGACAAGGCTTAGTCAGAGGAACCGCGAACAAACCCACGTAGGGTTGAGGATAGCAGCTTTGAAGCCGATTACTCCGAACTACTGAAACTGCTTGGAGATCTAAGCGGTACAGAAGGAGATCGTAATCGACCCTAGGGTAATCCCAAAAACCCGCAGGTGTATAAGTGAGGAAACACGCATAATTCACTCGTGCTAAGGCTTAGGTGAAAATAAGTTTATTTCTCAGAAGAAATTTCCTATATTCACGACAAACCAAAAATAATTCTATTAATAATTTATTATGTACTCTCACCTTGATACTTAAGAAGCAAAACATAATGTGCTTACACAGAGATGACAAAACGTCAACAGCGGCATTACGTCATTGTCGATATTTCACAAGAAACACAAACAATGAGATATAAGGTATATCATAATATCCACAATAAAACAAGATGCCAGTTGTCTTAGTGGCTGGTATGGGACACGAAAACCGGACTCCTCCCTTACAGGGCGAAAGCTCTACCAACTGAGCTAACCGGCACACCATTATAAAACAGAGGTGAGTGGTAGTGATTTCAAGTAAGAGACTAACCACTCAGCCACGGGAGTCCCCCATATCAACTTACCAGCAAAAGGAAGACTCAGCCAGCAACTGCATGTGCAATTGTATAAAACAGCATCTGCCACTGTAAATAATTAATATAATTAATATAACCTACCTCAAAAAAGGTGGTGATATACATAGATATCATTAATTTTTCAAGTAAGAGGCCCACAGAGCAAAGTAGCCGGGTATTTGATAGTTACTAGTATACAATATTAGTAAAAGTATTCATATTAGCCGGGTAGAAAAGTCTAAGTAGCAGGGCGAATTACCTGCCTACCTCTTAATGACACCCCTTGATATAAATACTACCGGCGCTAAATAAAATAAATGCTTATATACCTGCAAGTCTGATGAGCATAACCCATAGACCCGCAAAATCATTTACTAAACTGTAACCAGGGCAGGAAACAGTTGCGGAGTTACTTGTCCTACATAAATATATGAACAGCAACATGGATAAATATCAACATGGATAAATATAAGAGAATTATATCTGAATTCTATTAGTCCTGCCACAAACAGTACTCAACAAGGCGATAGTATAAGTTGAATTAGGTGTCCTGATAAAGGAAAACAATATACATAAAGAAATAAACTGATTTACTTCTTTAAGACTGTGGCTACAATTAACGCTGAAATCTATGAACGCTATGGCGAAGGTCATGAATACTTACCATAATCATTAGACCATGACGCGGAAGCCGTAGTCACTAAAATCATCCTTGATCTAGGTCAATTCTTGCGACGGACCTCGACAGTAGGTACCGACTTCTAACGAGGTTACCTGCAAAACTAGTTCTGTAGTTAAGTCCATAAGGACAGAAAAGAACAAAAGTAATTCACTAAGATTCTTTAGTTAAAGACAGGTATCACACTCCTGTAGTGGGTATTAGTAAAACCACGAGAGGAGAATACTTTAAATTTAAATACTCTTAACGATTTTTAGTAAACGCAGAGTTATTCAAAAGATACGAAAGCATTCAATAAGGTTCTAAAATCGAGAACATAGGTAGACAATGCTTAAGAAGTGTTTACAAATGTTACAACAACTTGGAAAATAGGCTGATTCTGTTCGACAAAAGAATAAGTTTCTATTTGAGGTTGGAATACCTCCAGGCAGGCTATTAAATCAGAATCAGAGATAAGACTTTGATAATTTACCTTTTCTGATTGTAGATTTCTGTCTAACCAGATGGCTACTAGATAACTTCACTCTTGGAATGGTTATCATTTCCTTCAGCCTGATAGAGGGCCCTGTCAGTAGGAAGGTATGACTTCCATATCAAAAAATAAATAAATAAAAAAGTCTATCCCATTCGAGAGCACCATCTAGGAAAGTATGATTTCCTAAAGAGGTCTCTGTCCTATTGTTGGTAAGTGTTTCTGACATAACACTGAAAAGGAAGAACAAGGAAAGTGTCCCTTACACATTTTACTTGTATGTTAAAAGTATGTGTCAGAAGTGGGATCTGAACCCACGCCTACAGTCGTGGACCAGAACACTAGCTTGTGAAGGTATTACCTTGAGTCTGGCACCTTAGACCACCCGGTCATCCTGACAGCTAATCCATAATTTTGTCTAAATTGCTATCATATGATTGATTTCCTGTTAGTTCATTGTCATGTTCACATTGTTATGAATATTACAATACAATATTCTATTCTATTCAATCTGTGATAATACAACACGTAAGAAATTATAATAACAGATAAATGTGACCCATGACAGAAATTTCCCCTTACATGCGAGTACCAACACAGAAACCCAAGTCCTCTTCCCATACCAGAGAAAGAAGTCGTATTTAGCTTTCCTCAAGACTACTAGTCTGGTTTTATAATAGTAGAGACCTTCAGAAGAAACTACATGCTTAGTTAGGTAGCTCTAACCATAACACCGGTATTGAATACAGTAAGAAAACCCTTCCGGCCCTGGGCTGTGCTTGAAAAGCATAAATTTCATCTGGGAAGAATTACCTGAGCTGTCTCTAGACAGGTGACGGTTGCTCCTAGACCGCCCTCTGTGTGTTGACTCTCTGAAAGGTGACCTGGAGGAGTGAATTGTTCTGAGGACCTTCAGATTACCCATGAGGCAGAGAGTTTGGAGTCGGCGTGACCCCCGCACTACCTGGTGGCTTGGAGCAGGAGTGGGTGGGGTACGGGACTTTCTTTAGTGAGCGCGAGATAGTCGATAGTCATAGAGTGAGCTAAGCGGCTATTGAGCTCCGAAGGACGAGTAGCCTTCATTTAGGTGGTCTCCACTGCTTTCACCTGGAGTAGGACCCGTCTATATTACATGTATGTGAGTTCGGATTGCCTGGATTGGGAGCCTTCACCTCAGAAGTATGATGAGCCTTCGTTTTGGTTGGCATTCCCCATTCCAGGAAGTATCTGGCAAAACAACCTTTAACTAGGAAGGGCTAGATACTAAGTCACGTCTTGGAAGGGTAGCTCTGAGACACAGAAGGGCCAAGGGCCTTTTTCTGCGGGCCAGCTCTAGCCAACCGGTGACTGAAAACACATACATTGCTGTTACTGAAATATATGAAAATAACAGCAGAAGGTGGTTTAAATGCACCAACTGTAATTATATAACAAACAAAACAAAAATCCAACAATTTATGGCTGTTAACTTCTATTAGAAGATGGGTATGGGAACGCTTATGCCTGGGTTGGGAGACATCACCGTCAGGAGGACGAACCTCCGTTTGGGCGATATGGGAACGCTTATGCCTGGGTTGGGAGACATCACCGTCAGGAGGACGAACCTCCGTTTGGGCGACCTTTCCAATCCCAGGAAGTATCTCGCCTGATACTAACTGATTGGTTGGGATGCCCAGTAAGAGAGGAGGAACCGTATTCTTACTAGAGCATGAATCCCCAACCAGCAGTAGCGTATTCGCATCCGACATTGCACACTAAAATAAAGAATGAGAATGGCAGAAAACGTGCTATAAACACGAACTGCCATTATATTTATTTAAAACTATTTACTGGCGTGTTGACACGAGTAGGAAGGTAAAATAAATATACTGCCGAAGCAAGTACTGCCTACGTTCAGGTGTCAATTTCCAAACTCCCAACAGAAGCCAACAGCCATAATTCCGATAGAATTTACAAAGGTTGGTAAACCGGAAGTAGATCGCATGTGTTTTTGTTTACGAAATGCGGTCTGAAATAACGGCGTAAAGATAGAAAAATAGGTGTAAGAACACCAAGTACGGTTATAAACTCGTAAGAAAATAACATATGGGAAGTAAAATTAAAGTAATAAAACATTAAAACCGTTTGTTACGTGGAAAAAGAACAAATATTTTGATACCGTCGATTTATCATCCTCTCGAAGGAAGCCACGACGGAAAGAGGAAGTAACTCTGTGTGACTCTTGCTTGTACGGGTGTATTTGGCGGCGCCCTTGGTGCCGGGAGTCCCGGGAAGGGTATTTGGGGAAGTTTTTCCGTTCGTGGATTAAGGCAAGTTGAGTATATTGCAATTGTAATGTTGTCGTAAGCTATCTATAGACCAATATGCCACTTTACGGTAAACATTTAGTCAAAAAGCCAACGTGACAGTCACATTACTGTTTGTTTGTAAATTTGACCCTCAATCATCGCCTGGGAGAAAGTTTGATCGGCAGACAGATGAATTGAATATAATTGATATAATCAAAGGATTAGCAGCATTGTTTGAAGTCTTTAATGATATAGGTAATTAAAAAGTTTGGATACAACTTGAAACAAACCATATAGACGTGGAAAATAAATGTTTCTTACAGCTAGATGGTCGGATTAAGAAAGCGAAAGTGGACTTTGTCGGCATGAATTTGATCAAATTAATGATTTTTTATAAAGTATTTATTTCATAAATATATAGCTTTAATATTTATTTCTCATTTATGTTATTACAATTAATTCTTCACAAAAACAACGCTTACACTCATCCACATTATAATTTTATACTAAGTACATGCAAGTAATTTTATACTAAGTACATGCAAATAATTAACTAAACATTTTATAAGAGGTCAATGTTAGAACCTGTAATAAGAGACCACCTGTATTAAGCGACCATTTTTGGTATTTTCCTTGAGCAGTCTCTTAAACCAATTTGACAATGTTGTTACCTAGATCTAAAAGTTTACACGTGTTGCATGTGTCTCAAAGAGTACAATGTCATGCATTGTTGCATGTTTATTATAGATTTGGCCTTAAAAATAGTACAGATATAATCATGTCTATGTGGTATGCAAATTATTTCTGTAAATTCATTCATGATGAAATTTAGACTGTTCTCATTGGACTATTTTATGCAAATTCATTTCTTGATTTGTGATGAACTTTGGATTGTTTTTAGTGGAGAAGCTTTTGGAACAATCTTTGGGTGGTATATAAACGGGAGCAGCCCAGCCATTGTTATATTTAGCAAAAAGTTAATTTTGAATTGGATGCTTTTAAAATATATTTGTGAGAGAATTTTACTTACTATTAATAGTGCTCATTCAAAATAATATAGTTTTATCTTTATATATTTACGTTATTTTTATTTACTACTTCATTTTGTCATCTTTCATCAGTTTTTGTGCACAATATGACCTATTGTTGTGTCGACGTGCCGTAAAACACCATTCATTCATTAAAAATAACAGTGAAATTGGATATTTGGACTAAACTGGAAATATGTGAAATTAGTTTAGACTAAAAGGACACATACTGTTTTGGATTAAAGAGACACTTGCTAATCTGAATTAAAGGAACATTGGATAATTTTATTTGGACTTAATTCAAAAATTGGATATTAATGAAAAACTGGATTTGTGTATTCTGTAAGTGAATATTTTATGCAAATAATGTGTTAATTATAAGTTATATATTAACATTCTAAACAAATATGGTAAAGATCAGATAAAAAATGAAGTAACTACAGATTTAACAAAGGCAAATACAATCGCACTTGTCTAAGATTTCATTGATATACTGCAATTTGCAAAACTAGACATCATACTGTGGCTTTCTGCCAAATTTCGTAGAAATCCAACAAGTCATTTAGGAGGAGTAGCGCCAACAAGAAATTTAAAGTAACAAGAGGTCAATGACCTTGAAGCTCTACTGATTGATTCTGATTTCAGGAAGTAGTCGCTACAGACTTGTTTTTTGAAAAATTATTTTTAGCCGTGGCGGCCATCTTGAATTTCCGGCCAACCTGAAATTTTGCTAGGATCAATAAGACATCAAGAGCAACATTCCTGTGAAGTTTCATGAAAATCCGTCAAGTAGTTTCAGAGGAGTTGTCGCTACAAGTTTTCATGATATAACTCTATGTAAACAAAGATGTCCGCTGACAGCCATGTTTAACGTCGAATCAAAATAATGTTTGACTCTGATAACCGTCATGTCATGCTGATCATTTTACAAAAAGTCCCATATCAATATCACTTATAGTTTCAAGACGTAGTCGCTACAAACAATTTTTGACAAGGACCAACATCATGTCATGCTGATCATTTTAGAAAAAGTCCCATATCAATATCACTTATAGTTTTCAAGAAGTAGTCGCTATTTTTAGCCGTGGCGGCCTTCTTGAATTTCCGGCCAACCTGAAATTTTGCTAGGATCAATTAGACATCAAGAGCAACATTCCTGTGAAGTTTCATGAAAATCCGTCAAGTAGTTTCAGAGGAGTAGTCGCTACAAGTTTTCATTATATAACTCTATGTAAACAAAGATGGCCGCTGGCAGCCATGTTTAACGTCGAATCAAAACAATTTTCGACAAGGACCAACATCATGTCATGCTGATCATTTTAGAAAAGTCCCATATCAATATCACCTATAGTTTTCATGAAGTAGTCGCTACAAACTTGTTTTTTAAAAACCTATTTTTAGCTGTGGTGGCCATCTTGAATTTCTGGCCGATCTGAAATTTTGCTAGGATCAATTAGACATTAAGAGCAATATTCCTGTAAAGTTTCATGAAAATCTGCCAAGTAGTTTCAAAGGAGTAGTCGCTACAAGTTTTTACTATATAACTATATGTAAACAAAGATGGCCGCTGGCAGCCATGTTTAACGTTGAATCAAAACAATTTTTGACAAGGACCAACATCATGTCATGCTGATCATTTTAGAAAAAGTCCCATATCAATATCACTTATAGTTTTCAAGAAGTAGTCGCTATTTTTAGCCGTGGCGGCCTTCTTGAATTTCCGGCCAACCTGAAATTTTGCTAGGATCAATTAGACATCAAGAGCAACATTCCTGTGAAGTTTCATGAAAATCCGTCAAGTAGTTTCAGAGGAGTAGTCGCTACAAGTTTTCATTATATAACTCTATGTAAACAAAGATGGCCGCTGGCAGCCATGTTTAACGTCGAATCAAAACGATTTTCGACAAGGACCAACATCATGTCATGCTGATCATTTTAGAAAAGTCCCATATCAATATCACCTATAGTTTTCATGAAGTAGTCGCTACAAACTTGTTTTTTAAAAACCTATTTTTAGATCTGGCGGCCATCTTGGATTTGACATCAACATGAATTTTTGCTAGGATCAACTAGATTTCATGGGCAACATTTCTGTAAAGTTTCATGAAAATCCATTCAGTAGTTTCAGAGGAGTAGTCACTACAAAAAAAAGTTTACGGACAGACGGACGGACGGACGGACGGACAGACGGACGGACGACGGACGCCGCACCACGGCATAAGCTCTGCTGATCTCTGATTAGTAGAGCTAAAAATGTCAAAAGGCCATGACGCCGTCAAAAATCAGCAAACGGGAACAAAAGTGCGACATGCACAACTAGACATCTTACTGATGCTTCCTGTCAATTTTCGTCGAAATCCAACAAGGCATTTAGGAGGAGTAGCGCCGAGAAGAAATTTATATTAAAATGTAAAGGGGCTGTAACTCTATCAAAAATCAATGAACCGGAAAAAACGCAATAAGCACAACTAAAATTCATATCAATGCTTCCTGCTAAGTTTGTCAAAAGGGATTCAAAAAACATAAACAAGAGGCCCAAGAGGGCCTGTGGATGCTCTACTGGCTAACATGGCTCTTATAACATCAATGAAGCGAGTGACTGCCATTTATGTTTTATTGGAAGTTTCGGGCAAAAAACAGCTTTTTGACTAAATCAAGGGCCATAACTAAAGAATCTGGTAAAGCTTGGTAAAGATCAGATGAAAAATAAAGGCCCTACCGTATTAAAGAGGCAAAATATAGCATTTTTAACTAAATCAAGAGCCATAACTCCTCTGTTACTGGTCCGACTGGTCCAACAGAGAAAACAAAAAAAAATTAATAAAAAATCAATCAAAAATTTAAAAAAAAAGGTTTTTTAAAAAAAATCAATCAATTTAAAAAATCAAAAAAAAAAAATGAATTTTAAAAAAAATAATCAAAAATTAAAAAAAAGAAAGAAAAAAAAAGAAAAAAAAAAGAAAAAGAAAGCCATAAAATCTGCTAAAGTTTGGCTAAGATCAGATGCAAAATAATACATGAGAGCTCTGTGCCATGTGGTTCCAGAGAAGAAGATTTTTTTCAGTTTTTGCCTATACAAGCATTTATGTAAAACTTTGACCACGGGGCGGGGCAAGATGTGACACCAGGGTCACCATTTGAACAAACTTGGTAAAGGACCATAAGCTTATAATAAATGTCAAATATCAAACCTCTTGTAGTTTCCGAGAAGAAGATTTTTAAAAAAAAGGATCCTATATAAGTCTATGTAAAACTGTGACCCTTGGGGCGGGGACAAATTTGACCCCAGGGTCAGCATTTGAACAAACTTAGTAGAGGACCATAAGCTGATGCTACATGGAATACATGAGAGCTCTGTGCAATGTGGTTCCAGAGAAGAAGATTTATTTTCATTTTTGCCTATAAAAGCCTATGTAAAACTGTGACCCCCGGGGTGGGGCCAAATGTGACCCCTGGGTCACCATTTAAACAAACTTGGCAGAGGACCACAAGCTTATAGCAAATGCAAAATATTAAACCTCTGGCTCTTGCAGTTTCAGAGAAGAAGATTTTTTAAGTTTTTCCCTATACATGTCTATGTAAAACATGTGACCCTTGGGGCGGGGCTAAATGTGACCCGAGGGTCACCATTTGAACAAACTTGGTAAAGGACCATAAGCTTATAGTAAATGCAAAATATCAAACCTCTGGCTGTTGTAGTTTCTGAGAAGAAGATTTTTTTTCCAGTTTTTCCCTATTCAAGCATTTATGTAAAACTGTGACCCCAGGGCGGGGCCAGATGTGACCACCAGGGTCACCATTTGAACAAAATTGGTAAAGGATCATAAGCTTATAGCAAATGCAAAATATTAAATCTTTGGCTGTTGCAGTTCCAGAGAAGAAGATTTTTTTCAGTTTTTCCCTATACAAGCATTTATGTAAAACTGACGCCGGGGCGGGGCAAGATGTGATACCAGGGTCACCATTTGAACAAACTTGGTAAAGGACCATAAGCTTATAATAAATGTCAAATATCAAACCTCTGGCTCTTGTAGTTTCCGAGAAGAAGATTTTTAAAAAAAAGATCCTATATAAGTCTATGTAAAACTGTGACCCTTGGGGCGGGGACAAATTTGACCCCAAGGTCAGTATTTGAACAAACTTAGTAGAGGACCATAAGCTGATGCTACATGTAATACATTAGAGCTCTGTGCCATGTGGTTCCAGAGAAGAAGACTTTTTTTTCATTTTTGCCTATACAAGCCTATGTAAAACTGTGACCCCCGGGGTGGGGCCAAATGTGACCCCTGGGTCACCATTTGAACAAACTTGGTAGAGGACTACAAGCTTATAGCAAATGCAAAATATTAAACCTCTTGCTCTTTCAGTTTCAGAGAAGAAGATTTTTTAAGTTTTTCCCTATACATATGTCTATGTAAAACATGTGACCCGAGGGTCACCATTTGAACAAACTTGGTAAAGGACCATAAGCTTATAGTAAATGCAAAATATCAAATCTCTGGCTGTTGTAGTTTCCGAGAAGAAGATATTTTTTTTTAAAAATCCTATATAAGTCCATGTAAAATTGTGACCCCCCGGGCGGGGACAAATTTGACCCCAGGGTCACCATTTGAACAGACTTAGCAGGGGATCATAAGCTGATGCTACATGTAATACATGAGAGCTCTGTGCCTTGTGGTGTCAGAGAAGAAGATTTTTTAAAGTTTTTTCCTATATATCTATATGAAAAACATGCAAAACCTCAATATACAAACTTTGGACCCATGGGGCACAGCCAATTTTGACCCCGGGGACTTTATTTGAACAAACTTGATAGTCTAGGCGTTGGCGATCATTTTAAAAGAAAAACTGTTGAAATCCGTCCAGCGGTTCTGGAGAAGAAGATTTTTTAAGGTTTCGACCATATATGGTAATGGTAGCCATCTTGAATGCAGCGCTGACCTAATTTTAACAAATTTAAAAAGCATTCATCTAAGGATCATCCATGTGAAGTTTGGTCAAAATTAACCAAGCGGTTTCTGAGATAAATAAGAGAACGGTTGCACATTTCCAAGTTGAGAGCAAACCGATTAACACAGCCCTAGTTCACCGTAAAAAAACTAGGGCTGTGTTAATCGGTTTGCTCTCAACTTGGAAATGTGCAACCGTTCTCTTATTTATGCCTTCAGGTGACAAGATTGGAACATGTTCATGACTTCTGCTAAGTTTGGATGCCACTGTGTGATTTTCGAGGAAGATATGACAATTTGAAAATGGGTAGGAATACAGTTGAATTATTAGTGAAATGGAGTGAGTTTTGAGGGGTGCTGAAAAAGACTGGAATTTAAAAAAAATGTAATCTGGTCAACTTTTGATTTTTTGTGGATATTCTGAGCTTCAGAAGAAGGTCTGCAGATTGAGGGGAGATTTAAAGACCAATGGACATTTTACAATATGTCTGCAGTGGTCCACAAGTGACAGTTTCTATATATATTATATAGTGTTGATAAATTCACTAGTGAGACGTTAAACAGGAGGAAGCTGAAAAAGACCAAGAGATTGGGGAGGATTAGGGAGATGACACTCAGCCTGCTAAAGAGGTATTTAAAGACTAATTAGTTAATTATTGGAAAATAAACTGTGCATACTTTTTGTTTATATTGCCATCTGGCAGGGATATCTCAGCAACATCTGCATCACAGTAATGACCTGTGTGCTGAGACTGTTCCTATACAGGAGGAAGCTCAAGAAGAGATGGTGAAAACTCAGGCTGCTAAAGAGGTAGGACTAATTAATTATTGGAAAGAAACTGTGCATACCTTTTGTTTATTTTGCCATCTGGCAGGGATACCTCAGCAACATCTGTATCACAGTAATATCCCTACCTGATGACCTGTGTACTGAGACTGCTCAACTGAAGAAGACCAAGAGATTGGGGAGGATGAGGGAGACGACGCTCAGGCTGCTAAAGAGGTAAGACTTATTAGTTAATTATTGGAAAAGAAACTTTGTATAATTTTGGTTATATTGCCATCTGGCAGGGATGTCTCAGCAACATCTGCATCACAGTAATATCCCTGCCACAGTAATATCCATGCCTGATGGCCTGTGTACTGAGACTGTCCCTATACAGGAGAAAGCTGAAGAAGACCATATACAAGAGATTGGGGAGGATGATTGTGGTGCCGACACTCAGGCTGCTAAAGAGGTAAGACTATTGGTTTAGTAGGAATACTGTGCACATTTCTCATGTGTGTTTGCGTAATCGATATGAGAGAAACTTCCGTTATTATGGAAACATCAGAAACCTAGCTATTAAAATGCAATACAAAAAAACAAACAATTGTTGTAGTAGTACATTTTTTGAGAGACGTATTTTAGTATAGATCTTTATAATAAGGAAGGGAACTTATTTAAAAGAATTATATATATATATATATTTAAAAACATCTCCCAAGAAAAATAGGGTAGGGGTAAAAGCCGTATGTTCCGGAGAAGGGGTAAAAGTCATATGTTCCGGAGAAAAATAGGGTATCTGCGTAAAAACCGTATCTGCGAACCAATCTAATAAGAAAGCATTACGCCAATTCGACTTACATTTTTCCATTGAGCAACTTGATGTTCTGTTTATTATTTCTTTCATATCATCCAATCAGACTTTAGTAAACCATTCATTCGCAACATCTTGCTCAAGGTTTATCACCAAATGTAGTTCCCATAATAAAAAGTAATCCCTCCTTTTTTGATGGAAATGGACATATTAAGTAGGAAACAAACTGCTCATTTCTAGTTCGATTTTATTGTTGTATACATCATGTATATAAGAAGCATATTAATAGGTTTTACTGGATCACTGATGAACATTTCCGAAATTTCGACTCTGTGCTTACACTTTGTGAACAACTATCAATGAAAACAGCTGTATCCTTGACCTGTTTAGTAAACAAACAAGAATATTCTTACATGTCTTGTGACCCCACCTTTTCTGGTGATTTTTCGAGTGGAAAATTAGTTTATATGAAAATTACACTGCCACATTATCCATACTTGAGTTGAAGTTGTAGCAAATCATTAACATGATTAATATGTGACATTTTAACACTGGTGTCAATAGGGAATCTAATTAGTAGATTCATACCTTTAAGTGACATGTGCAGTAATTAGGACTCGCTCAGATTCGTACCTACAGACAGGGGGGTTCCTGGGGCTAATTTAGGTATACGCACCATAGAGTTTTGGATTCACAAATGTGCCTAATCCCACTATACCTTCAGTTTTTATTGCATTTTTGGCCTTTTTTTAGCTTCTTTAATAGCGTGTACGCACGTGCGTACGTGCGTATGCCCAGGTACGCCCCTGACAGACACTTTACCGATAACAAATGGTAAATGGTAAAAAAATCTCAGTAAAAAGTTTTTCAAAGTGTTATACATAGTTTTGACCATTTTTAAGTCTAATTTTGTCTATAAAAGCTGTCATTTTGAGTTTAATTTTTTTCGAGTTTAAAATGACGTGGTTGTGAAGTGTTTGCAATTGAACTATGTTATTTTTTTGTATGAACATGTAGGTTTGCATGTTTACAACATGTTTTCATGAATAACATATGCATGGAAACAGATTTTAACCCCTGGCATAAATGGGCTCTTCTACAGGGGTACAACCTGGTTCAGTTTCAGTCCTGGCATAAATGGACTTCTACAGGGGTACAACCTGGTTCAGTAGCAGTCCTGGCATAAATGGACTCTTCTACAGGGGTACAACCTGGTTCAGTAGCAGTCCTGGCATAAATGGACTCCTACAGCGGTACAACCTGGTTCAGTAGCAGTCCTGGCATAAATGGACTTTTCTACAGGTGTACAACCTGCTTTAGTAGCAGTCCTCGCCTAAATATACTCTTCTACAGGGGTACAACCTGGTTCAGTTGCAGTAATTTACTATTACAGAGTTTCGGCCGTGTAACACTTACTCCTTGTATACCCTTTGACATTTCAAGTTTATGTGTCTTGTATTTCTTAGTTAAGGATGCATAGATGCGCAAGAAGTTTTTGTATTTTTGTTCCATCTGCTGAACAGTCCCAATTGGATAATAGGGTGAACCCCACCCAACCACAGACACTGTATAGCCAGTAGAGCCTTGGGCCTCTTGTTTTTGCATACTCCATATTTTATCATTTAACACTAGCATCTGTCTAAACTAAAGTCTATGTATTATCATTTTAATAAAATGTTTAATATTGTCGCTACGTATATATATAATTATGTTACCATTGTTTGTACATAGTAGTTTCTGTGCGTGTTTTTTTTTGCATACTCCATATTTTATAGTTTGTTTAACTAAAGTTTTCTCTGTAATGTTAGGGTCATTGATGATTGATTATGCTCTTTGTTTATTATGCCAAAACAGAGGTACATTTCAAATCAAACTTGCTAGTAACAAATACCCATACTAAATTTCCCCCTTTGTTTTTTTAAACTTCAGTTCATCTGAACTACATATAGACCTTTTTTAAAAACCAAAAAAAAACAACACACATCCCCCTAGCTTGTACTTCATAAGAAACAGATGAGAACCTCTTACGTTATTATTTTTCCCGTTACATTTCATTTCCATTAATTTTCCCTAAATATGCTTTTGTAACTATCATGCTTATGTTCAGTCTTTTTAATCTGCTCTTTACTTGATACAAAAATCTTTTTGCAACTGTTTTACTGTTTTATTTCTTTAATATTCCTCATTTACATTTTCTAGTGTCACATGCTCTCAATCAGCCAATTACTGCATTAAAAATGTTATATGTGCAAGTTACATATTGTATTTTGTATTACTTGTACATCACGTTTAAACATACTGTGACGCTACAGCTAAGACTTTATTGTTAATGTTTGCATTCTATTATAATGTTTTCATACATGTGTGTACACTTTTCACCTTATATCTGATTGCTAAATACATAACTGGTTACTTTATGTTTCCCCATAAGACCAATTTCAATTGCACATTCATCACCACAGTTTGAAAATGGCAACTTTTCAATAACAATCATTTTCTGATTTTTACATATATTACTGTTTCAAAATAACACTATTCAATTTTAAAATGTCATAATACAAAAACATTATTCAATGTAAATATACAATATGTATAATAACATAATGTACATATGTTTTTCTGTTCTCATGCCTTGTGTTCAATTTAATATTTCACTTTCATCTTGTTATTTACTTTTGTATTTTTTGTACTTTATTAGTCTGAATCATTTCATAAACATCACTTTCAATCTATAATGCAAAATTGTAAAGTCCTCAAACATTATATAAACTTGTTTCATTTTGCTTTTGTTGAAACAATATCTTACAGTGGGAATTTCTACTGCTTCACATGTATTATAGATTTAGTTCAGGTGTGTTTGGGGGAAAATGACTGATCAGCAGCTGAACATTGTAAATCCTGATCAGCCTCACAGGCAGATCTGGGTTTACAATGGATGCAAAGGCTATTATAGTTGTGCTTAAAGGGCTAAGTGTTGAAGAAGCTTTTAATCAGCTTTAAGAACACATTCAGTTTTTCACATGCAATTGCAGCTCCTGTACTTCATTTTTAAAACAAAAATGCTGCGTCTTTGATGCCTTGCATCAAAATTTGTCTTGTAATATCATGGTATGCCATCATGGTATGCCTTTTTTTAACATGTCACGGTCATGTGAAAACAGACAAATGAGACATACAAAGACCATATGTGCCAAGTTTCAAGTGTCTAGGTCATTGCACAGACATATTAATTTGTTATTAGGTCTGTGGTCATTGCAACTTCCTAGAAGTTCTGCTCTTTTACCTTATTTTCAAATATGGTTTCCACATTTTACTTTCACATTTGAAAAAAATAGGCCAAACTAAACAAATACATATACAATCAAATAATTAGTGAACCCATAAGCTCAACCACGTACCTGCTAATATCCCACAACCCATCCCTGCTATCCCACAACCCACCCTACCATCCAACAACCCACCCACCTATACACACTTCCAAAATGCAACCAGCCACTCACCCATTGAACCATAACCACCTGTCTATCAGCCCACTACCCATTCAATTTCATTTAGCCATCCATCCACCAACTCTCATCCTTTCAAAAACATTGTACCAATATAACCCTATGTAACTCATGTATTGTTAAAGGGACTAGAGGCGATGTCGAAGAGTAAGTTGGTGACAATCCAAATACAGCAGAACACTATCATAATGTGCTTCAGTTTCATATGAAATGTCCGCATGCATTAAATGAGCCACATGCTAACTTCGGTTTATTTTGGATGAAAATGTTTTTTTTTCTGGTAATCACACAACTCGGCTTGTTTTTGATGTTTTATCATAAATATAAACTGACATGTGGTTCATACTGACAGCAGTTGTGCATATTGTTACACATGGGGTTCATATTGCCAGCAGTTGTGCATATTAGGCCAAAAATAAAATTATGTTTGTTTCCCCTTCCCGACCGACCCACCGAAATTGCCGCGACCCAAATTATTATTTCGACACTGGCGAAAAAAAAAAAAAAAAAATTTTTTTTTTTTTATTTTTTTTTTTATTTATTTTTTTTATTTTTTGTCTTAAATGTGTCTTATAGGTAGCATGTATTCCAGTTTTGATCTCAAATAAAAGAAATGAAATAAAAAAAATATTTTACCTACCTACCTACCCAACCCTTTTTTGCATGGGTCCGGAAGGGGAAACAAACATAATTTTATTTTTGGCCTTATTACACATGGGGTTCATATTGCCAGCAGTTGTGCATATTATTAAATCAAAGTGTGATTAAATCACAAAGTGTTTTATAGCCTTGAATCAACAAATGAATAATAATGATTTATCCATCCGCTAATCCGGTATTTTGAATGGTGACAAATCAACGACATGTAACACATCAAGCTGAACAGAAAATACCGAATGATAATTCGGCCTTCATTTGTATATCTATATCACTAGTGGATTATCGAAAATATTGAATGGTGTTATTCCACTCTCCCACCAGACTGAATGGTGTTATTCCACTCCCACACCGTACTGACTGGTGTTATTTCACTCCCACACCGTATTGAATGGTGTTATTCCACTCCCACACCGTATTGAATGGTGTTATTCCACTCCACCATATTGAATGGTGTTATTCCACTCACACACCATATTGAATGGTGTATTCCACCATATTGAATGGTGTTATTCCACTCCCACACCGTATTGAATGGTGTTATTCCACTCCACCATATTGAATGGTGTTATTCCACTCACACACCATATTGAATGGTGTATTCCACCATACTGAATGATGTTATTCCACTCCTACACCATATTGAATGGTGTTATTCCACTCCCACACATACTGAATGGTGTTATTCCACTCCCACACCATACTCCTCCATTTACCACATTTTCACTTCATTTTTATGTTTTAAGCAATTTGGCACACTTTTCTTTGCTCTGCTTTTAAACACTTATATCCAATCCTCTCAATTAATTTATATTTCTTAAAAATGACTTCTGTTATTCTTCACCATATACGTTTATTTTCATAATTGCTGCTGCTGCTGGCAATGTTTTCTGCTAAGTTTATCCCTGCTGCTGTAAGTTGCTTAGTTTCTACTGCTGTCAGCAATTCTTGAAGAAAGAGCATCTCGTCCGGGCCGCTCATTCTGGGGCTGGCTGTCCAAATATTTGCAATGAAACATATGACCAGGAAATTTATGTTAAATGATTTCAATATTGTACTGTTTCAGTCTAAAGCCAAATAATGTGACTGCAATGTTCAACAGCTGTTTAAGGCACATGACCAGCCATTATATTATTCATAAGTGTTCTAATTACTTTTCAAATAAATATAGTTTATACATTCAAATAAAATATTGCCATTGATAAGACTACTATTTTTGTAAAGATAAATGTTTTTTTGTTTTTATTGTTTATTTTTATATCTCTATTTTATAAACTAGCCCAATTTACTGAAAATTATGTCTTCGAACAGTTTTACAGTATTTATTTTCTTCATGGGGCATATTTGTTTAATCCAGCTACCCAAGGCAAGGTGCGTCCACTTTACCACTACTCGAGTTGATCAGACCCAAGCAGGGGCAGCATAGAACAATCAAAACTGTCCCAATCTAAAGAAAGTTCCCTTTGAAGTTAACCTTTATTTAGTTAACACTTATTTTAATATGTAGGCTTTTCTGTTTGTTTTTAAATTTTGAAAATCTTTGCATTACTGAAGCCCGATTTCATTCATTAATATTGAACATCTGAATTCTCTCCTTCGTGAGCTCTTTTAAGTGTATAAATGAACAAGTCCAGACTTCCATAATGAAAGCAGTCAATAAATCCCAAACTGGTGGCCAACTGTGGTTCCTGTTGACCAAGAATTCTCTAGAACTGTATTTCTTTACTATTACTCTGCATAAACATCAAACAAAGTTGATGGTTTGGAGTAATTTCTTTATTGTCAATTTTGTAATCAATTAGCTGTTATTCATAGGCTTTGTACAATTCTGTGTATATACCAATCATACAATTCTGTGTATACATCAATGATGTTTTCATAAGTAGCATATATATTCTGCCATATCTTTTGTCCATTGTCATCCCTGTATAAGAAGTAGGCCATGTTTTTGATGACCTTGATGCCGACTGTTCCTACGACTTCCTATCTGACGTGTTCTCATCCTGGTGCCTAATCATGTGTTCTGTCTGAGTGCTGATAGCTGTTGAAATCTTATGTGTTTGGTCATGAAGAAAGTTAACCTGATTGAAGCATCTAAGCTGCTTGTCTTGAAGTGGCCGTTTTCTTTTCTTGCCACCCATGGTGCGGTTGGTATGAAAATCTCGAATTAACTGATGGGATCCTGCACAAAAAATACCAAGCTGTTTAATTCAGATCAGGCTTATTAAACTTAATCTTGTAGTAAATGGTACCATTTCCTCTTGCAGATGAAAGTATGTTGACTTATTTGTTCCTCCTTGAATGGTTCCTCTTTTGCAATCTATGGAGCTAGATTTTCTTGCTGCTGGGATTGTTGTTGTTGATGATCATTGACTGACAGTTGTTGATGTTGATAATGTTTGTTGTCTTTAAAATGGAGTTGTGCTGCTGTTGGTGCTTTTGTGCTTGTGGTTGCTGTTTTTGCTGCTCTTATTGATGATGATTATTCTCAACAGATTGTTGTCAGTGTTGTGGCTGATAGTCATGAACACAACATGTGGTTGTGGTTGCAGACTACTGGCTGCTTTTTATTCCAGGAACACATATAACCAGTTTTTCCACCATAACACGTTACCAAATTGGATTCAGCCCTTTGTTGCTTTTGCTGTTTAGGGTCCCCTTTTGTTATGGGGAATTAGCTGTGGCCATTACTGTCAGTAGGTGACGTGTGAAATTTCAAGTAGGTGACATGTGTGAGATTTCAAGGAATGTTCACAAACACACAAATATTTACTAGTTTTCCAGCTCTTAACCCTCAACCCGCTAAGCAAGATTATAATAGCCTTAAAGTTTGTAAACCCAGATCAGCTTGAGCAACCCTTTGTCACATAAATGGAATGGTCTTAATTCAAAGAAAGAACAGTCCATTAAATATATATAGGGCATTGGGGGTTAATTGTTGCTTCTCATCAATATTGAACTAAATAATAACAAATGAATGATTAAAATAAAGATATAATGTAAATCTCTAATTCAACTTAAAATTAATTAAAATACTGATTCTGTAATAACAGAATTTTCTTAGAATTCTGCTTTATTACACATACTTCTTCCAGATTGCCTCCAGTCCCTTCAATATCACATATTTATCGCATCAGTAAAATAATTGATCCAGTCACCCATTTATCAATCACTCAATCCTTTAATCAGTTTTAAACATTAATTCATTTTATTATTCATATAAGAGTGGCGTTAAAGCCGGATTTTCCGAAATGTGAAAGATGAGTGCATGTGAGTTTGGTGAAACTATTTAATATAGCTTTTCTAGATTGTTTTTGGGGAGATGGAGGATGCTTTAATGTTGAAAACCTAGTTTTCATTTTCAGCACATGATGTTTTGTACATGTCAGCAACTTACTGTCCAAGTTTTATAATAATTGCTCATGGCAATCTGAGATATAAAACAAGAGGGCCAAGATGGACCTTAATTGATCATCTGAGTACTGAAATATTATCAAACTTCTTTGAAATCTTATGGTCATGTACAATCTGTCCAAGTTTGGTTAAGATCGGCCAAGAAATGTGGTCTCTGTTGTGTTAACAACATTGATATAAAGACAATGACAAAGTTTGGTAAATATCAAATACAAAATGAAGGTGCTAGAGTGTAACACCTGGGACAGGGCCAAATGTGACCCCAGGGCTACATGTAAAATATGAGAGCTATGTGCCTTGTGGTTTCAGAGAAGATGACTTTTCAAGTTCTCCCTATACAAGTCTATGTAAAACGTGACCGACCCATTGGGTGGTGCCAAATGTGATTCCAAGGTCACCATTTGAACAAACTTGTTAAAGGACCAAGGATAAGAGTATAGTAAATGCAAAATATTAAACCTCTGTCTCTTGTTGTTCCAGAAGAAGACTTTAATGTTTTTCCTATATAAGTCTATGTAAACCTGTGACCCTGCAGGGCGGGGCCAAATTTGACACCAGTGTCACCATTTGAAAAATGTATTAGAGGACCATAAGCTTATAGCAAATGCAAAATATTAAACCTCTGGCTTTTGTAGTTCCAGAGAAGAAGATTTGTTCAGTTTTTCCCCATTCAAGCCTACATTATTGTGACATGTTAAATGGACAATCAAGTAACAGCCTGAATTAGTTATACAAGATTCAAACCTTTATGAATGACACCCATTGCGAAGTTGGTATTTCAATTCTGACAGGTTTTTTTTTGGAAATAGGGGAAGAGGCCCAGGCCCTTCAATATGGAGAAAAAAGCGTGATTTTCGAGTTAAAGGGAAAAAATAATGTGATTTCGAGATATAGGGGGAACAGTGTATTAGGCAGAAATTGAAGATTGATTTGGGTGAGCAAACATGCAAAAAAGGTGCGTTTTAGATAAACTATCTTCTATAAATGTATCCCAAACATAATAATGTTATGAAACTTATAGGCGCAAATAATGTTAAGCAAAAAAAAAAAATGTGTCCATAGGACATGGATGCCCCCACTTGGGTCACTTTGCCAAAGCATTTTTCTAATGAACATAAACACTGATAAACAAGTTCAAGTTAGGTGCGCATCTTCACTTTCTGGTCAACATTCCTTGGCGACCTAATGCTTGGCGACCATGGGTTAAATAGTAATGGAGGAGGGCGTGACACAAATTATTTTGACTATACTAAGTCAAAGGCCACAACTCTGTGGTTCTAGGTCTAAAATAAGTATTAAACAAGAGGCCCAAGTGGGCCTGTAGATGCTCTACTGGTATGATGCGATTCAAAAACATAAACATGATAGAGGCCAACCCAAGAAACATGTTTCCTATATGTAACTCTATGTAAACTTTGGATTATCGTGGCGGCCATTCTGAATGTTTGACAACGAAAAACACACACTTGATAGAGGCCAACAACAGGAACATGTTTATGATATTTAACTAGAATGGAATAAGTGGTAATATGTCGTTTGATAAATGTCCTTAAATTTGACCTAAGTTTAGCCATGGCGGCCAACATGGATGACTGGAGGCCCCAAAAACACAAACCTGAGAGGGACTATCCCAAAGATCATTGTGATTAAGTTTCATCAAAATCCTTCAAGTGGTTTCAGAGAAGATGTCATTTTTAACGTTTTTCTGTGTAACTCTATGTAAACATTGGGTCGCTGTGGTGGCCATTTTGATTATTCGGCGATAACGAAAAAACACAAACTTGATAGAGGCTAACCAAAGGAACATGTTTATTATATTTCACAATAATGGAATAAGTGGATTCGGTGGAGATGTTGTTTGAAATTTTCTTAAATTTGACCTAATTTTAGCCATGGCGGCCATCTTGGATGACTGGCAGCCGTGAAAAACACAATTCTGAAGCGGACTATTCTAAAGATCATTGTAATATGAAGTTTCATCAAAATCCTTCAAGCGGTTTCAGAAAAGATGTTATTTTTAGCCTATTCCCATATAACTCTATGTAAACTTTGGATCACTGTGGCGGCCATTTTGATTATTCGATGTTAACGAAAAACCCAAACTTGAAAGAGGTTAATCCAAGGAACATGTTTATGATATTTCACAAGAATGATTTAAGTGGTTTTGAAGATGTCGTTTGAAATTTCCTTCAATTTGACCTAGTTTTAGACATAGCGACCATCTTGGATGACTGGGGGCCGCGAACAACATAAATCTGAGAGGGACTATCCCAAAGATCATTGTGATTTAAGTTTCATCAAAATCCTTCCAGAGGTTTCAGAGAAGATGTCATTTTTAATGTTTTCCTATATCACTATGTAAACTTTGGGTCGCTGTGGCAGCCATTTTGATTATTCAAGGATAAGGAAAAAACATGAAAAACCCAAGGAACATGTTTATGATATTTCACAAGAATGGAATAAGTGGTTTCGGAGGAGATATCGTTGGAACGTTCCTTAAATTTGTCCTAATTTTAGCCATGGTGGCCATCTTGGATGACTGGCGGCCGCGAAAAACATAAATCTGAGGGGGACTATCCTAAAGATCATTGTAATGAAGTTTCATCAAAATCCTTCCAGCAGTTTCAAAGATGTCATTTTTAGCCTTTTCCTATATAACTCTATGTAAACTTTGAGTCGCCCTGGCGGCCATTTTTTTAAATAATTCGACGATAACGAAAAACACAAACTTGATAGAGGCCAACCCAAGGAACATGTTTATGATATTTCACAAGAATGGAATAAGTGGTTTCGGAGATGTTGTTCGAAAATTCCTTAAATTTGACCTTATTTTAGCCATGGTGGCCATCTTGGATGACTGACTTGGATGAGAGGGGCCCTCCCAAGTAACATTGTGATGAAGTTTCATCAAAATCCTTCAAGCGGTTTCAGAGGTGATGTCGATTTTATAAAATTGCTAACAGACGGACAGACAGACAGATGGACGACCGACGAAAAGCGATCCCATAAGCTCTTTGGCCAGGAGAGCTAAAAACTCAGGTACGCATCTTCACTTGCTGATCAACATTCTTGTAAAGTTTCAGTGACCATGGGTTAAATAGGATCACAAGACACAAGCTTTTCAGCCCCTATTTTGACTAAGTCAAGGGCCAATACTCCATGGTTCTTTGTCCAAAATAAAAATGAAATCCCAGGTGCGCATCTTCACTTGCTGGACAACATTACTGTAAAGTTTGGCAACTGTGGGTTAAATAGTAATGGAGGAGGGGAAGACACAAGTCTTTCAGTCTATATTTTAACTAAGTGAGGGGCAATAACTCTGTGGTTCTCAGTCCAAAATAAAACCAAACAAAACCCAGATGTGCATCTTCACTTGCTGATCAACATTCCCGTAAAATTTGGTGACAGTGGGTTAAATAGTAATGGAGGAGGGAGTGACACAATTTGTTCAGCCCTATTTTGACTTAGTCAAGAGCCATAACTATGTGGTTCTTGGTCCAAAACAAAAAACGAAAACCCAGGTGTGCATATTCACTTGCTGGTCAACATTCCTGTAAAGTTTCGTGACCATGGGTGAAATAAATGGTTATGAAGGATTGCGCGACAAGTTTTTGGGACGTACGTACGGACGGACAAGTGCAAATCTATGGGGGCATACACCAAATTTGCTAGGGGAAGCCCGAATATCGATCGTAATGGGAAGAAAAAAAACATTTGACTAAGGATATGACCTGAAATAACAGTTACGGTGAATTGTTTTTAAAGCCAAGCCAGGCCAGGCCGATGAGGCCAGGCTAGTTAGGCCAATTGTGTATGCCATTGTGCTGGTATTTATAACGCATATGAATTACTTTATTAATAGATGCAAATAGGGATCAAATGATTCTTCGAGTCGGTAATTCATAATTCCTTATTTAAGTTAGAAGCTTCCATAAAACAAGAAGCCCTAGATGACCTGCTCAAAACAAGTCTCTCAGTTGAAATCACTTGCCCCTCACTACTGTTGGTTCGAGCTCTCATGGAACCAGGAATCTTTATATAAGGAAGCCATCCAGTTGGCTTGCGGGAACATCAGAGGTACCCAGCTGACTTTAGCTGTTGGTGCGACTATAAAATTCAATTTAATTCTAAACAGATGGACCCCAGGGCAAATGCTGGTTGTATGGCCAGTAAGTGTATATATGGTTATAGGGTGGTGATCTCAAATGTTTCCAAGTTACAACCGAGGGGCAATGTCCCAATTAACCATAGGCTGTTAAATTTATATTTCTGTTTGCTATTATTAAAATTCTGTCCTTATTCCAGCCCACCTCATTCCAAATTGTCATAACTGATTATGGTACTTCTGACACACAATTTGATCTACTTCAGAGTGATCCCACACTTTATGCTTTTATAGGGATCCGTCTATAGAAGTATAAACTATGAGATCACTATAAAGCAAGTCAAACTGATTATCAACAGTACCATACTCAATGGTTCTGCCAAATTTGGAGAGGTGCTGGAATAAATGCATACGTTTCCACAATAGCAAACTACGATAATAAACTAACTATATCTTGCTCACAACAAATTACAGAAACACACAGGGTGGAATTGTTAAGTGTTCATCAGCACAATGTTCCCAAGGATGGGGATGGACCCCAGGGCAATACTGGTCAGATGGTTGTATCTGTTATTCATGCTCAGTAAGTGTGCAACTGTTGTTTTAGAAAAGAAAATTCCTTAAGGGTTTTCCCTATGTAAGTATATTTAATATTTAAAAACTTCAAATTGCAGATTCAAGGGCAGATAACTCTCGTTGATAACATTGAATTTCAAGAATTCGTCACAGATCTTATGTATATATAACTACTGTGTAAGTTTGGTCAAAATATGATGAACTAGAAAATGTGTCCAAGGGACACGAATGCCCTGCTAAAGGTTATCGGTTGCTTGCAAAATGGAGTAATAAAATGTTAAGTGACTGTGTTATATTAAAAGGCAAGTTATATGGACCAGATTTGGGTAGGAACATAATGGTGCCATATAGATGTAAGTGTGTATGAAGTTTGAATACTGTAAGACTTTTGGTATGTGAGTAACTGACTTAATAAACAAGAGGGCCAAGATGTCCCTAAATCAATCACCTGAGTACTGGCCCATTATCAAACTTCTTCGAAATCTTATGGTCATATAGTTTGGTTAAGTATGTTCAAGAAATGTGGCCTCTGTCGTGTTTTTAACCACCATTTGAATAAACTTGGTAAAGGACCATAAGCTGATAGTAAATGCAAAATATTAAACCTCTGGCTCTTGTAGTTTCAGAGAAGAGTTTTAATTTTTTTACTATATAAATCTATGTAAGACCCTGACGCCCGGGACGGGGTCATATTTGACCCCAGGGTCACCTTTTGAGCGAACTTGGTAGAGCTTATAGCCAATGCAAAATATTAAACCTCTGGCTCTTGCAGTTTCAGAGAAGATTTTTTAAAAGATTTTCCCTATACAAGTCTATGTAAAACATGTGAGTCCTGGGGTGGGGCCAAATGTGACCCCAGGGTCACCATTTAAACAAACTTGGTAAAAGACCATAACCTTACTGTAAATGCAAAATGTTAAACCTCTGGCTCTTGTAGTTTCAGAGAAGATTTTATTATTTTTTCCTATGTAAAACTTTGACGCCTGGGACGGTGCCAAATTTGAACCCAAGGTCACCATTTGAACAAATTTGGTAGAGGAGTTTTTTTCCTATATAAGTCTATGACAAAACATGCAAAATCTCAATATACAAACTTTGGACATCCGGGGCACGGCCATTTTTGACCCTGGGGACTGCATTTGAACAAACAGTCTAGGCATTGGCTATCATTTTAAAAGAGAAACTGTTGAGATCTGTCCAGCGGTTCTTGAGAAGATTTTTTTTTAAGGTTTTGACTATAAATGACAATGGCTACCATCTTGGATGTGGCGCTGACCTAATTTTAACAAATCTAAAAACCATTTATCTAAGGATCATCCATGTGAAATTTACTCGAAATTGGCCTAGCAGTTTCTGAGAAGTTGTTTGAAGCAAAAGTTAACGACGACGGAAAACAAGTGATCGCAATAGATCACCTTGAGCCTTCGGATCAGGTGATCTAAAAATGTCAAGGTAAGTTTTAATGTAAATTAACAAAGTGTAAAATATAGGTCAAGCTCACTTATACTGACCTGATTTGGTAGGAACATATAGCTGTTATATAGATGTAAGTGTGTATGAAGTTTAAAAGCTGTACTGCTTCTGGTAACAGAGTAATGGACAAAATAAAAACTTGAATGTAACACTTTAATTAAATTAACACAGTGCAAAAAGTAGGTCAAGGTCATTTATATTGACCTGATTTGGGAAGGAACATATTGCTGTCATGTGTATGAAGGTTGGAAACTGTGGCTTTTGGTATCTGAGAAACTGAGTTAATAAAAAACTTGAATGTAAAACTTAAATGTAAATTAACAAAGTGCCAAATGTAGGTCAAGGTCATTCATATTGACCTTAATTTCATTGGAACTTATCGCTGTCATGTAGTTATCAGCATTTGTAAAGTTTGAAAGCTCTAAGGCATCTGGTGTTGGAGGAATTAGATTAGTTTATATGCGTAAAGTTAACAGGTTTATCGTCACTTGAGGCTTTTTGGTAGTTTGATACACATCAATAACATATACGTGTAACTGTTGCTAGCATGAGTGACGAATGAATCAGGGACATTGGCTACAGTGGCTTTTGTGAAGGAACAAAGTTGTTCAAGAGCTGAAAGGGATATTCTTCGATTTCAATTCGACAAATTGAGAATGAACTTCAAATCGGATATGCCCAATGGCATCATGTCGAGCCCGCCAGTTTACAGATATACATTTTGTGAGGAGACTAGCTAGGTTAGGCATTACTGAAAGCAGCAGTGGAAACTTAGAACATGGAAATGTAAAATAAAATGTGTGCAATGGTTAAGTTCCAGCTCTTTTATTTGAAAATGACTAAGTACAAAATATTGTATTAATACCTGAAATCCTTTGTGCCTGAAATCATATGTGCCAGGTAATTCCTCTATGCATGACAAAGTTATAACCCAGACAAGATCAGACTGCATGACCTCTACGTGTGACCTTGACCTTTGAGCTGGAGGCCCGAGTGTTGTAAGAGACAAATAGTCCTCTTGTTGTGATCTTTTGTGCCAAGTTATTTCAAAATCCATCTATGCATGACAAAGTTACTAGCTGGACAAGATCGGAAAGCATGAACTGGATGACCTCTAAGTGTGACCTTGACTTTTGAGCTGGAGGCCTGGGTGTTGTGCATGACATATTGTCCTCTTATGGTGATCATTTCTGCCAGGTAATTTCAAAATCCCTCTATGCATGACAAAGTTACAGCCCAACAAGATCTTACTGCATGAACTGCATGACCTCTACGTGTGACCTTGATCATTGAGCTGGAGGCCTGTGTGTTGTGCATGACACATCGTCCTGTTATGGTGATCATTTGTGGCAAGTAATTTCACAATCTCTTTATGCATGACAAAGTTACAGCCCGGACAAGATCGGACTGCATGATCTGCATGACCTCTAACTGCATGACCTCTAAGTTTGACCTTGACCTTTTGAGCTGGAGGCCTGAGTTTTTCAGATGACACATCATCCTCTTGTGGTGATCATTTGTGCCAGGATATTTCAAAATCCCTCAATGCACGACTATATAAGTTATAGCCCGGACAAGATCGGATGTCCGCACGCACGGACGGATTCACATACACCGAACCACCATTGTGACAACTATGTCGAGCTGTCCGCAAGTGGGCTCGACAAAAATGGGTATGTTATTCCTTTTCTAACTACGACACCCGAGTTTGTTATGAAAAATAACAAGTCGGCTCTGCTATATAGTGGTTTTGCATATAAGGCAGTAAGTGAACTTTTGCAGAAGCAGTGTATTTACGAAGTTCCCTTTATTCCCCATAATGTAAACCCTTTGTCTGTGGCTAATTTTGTTGTGCTGGCAAAAAAAAGCCTCATTTTGGATTTTAAGTGTCCTCAAAACTTATGTTAGCAAGAGCGCCACCTTACGGAGCATTATATGCCGGCTTCTTCAAGGCTATTATTTTAGTTAGGCCAAACCTATTTATTTTACAATTGTGAAACAGGCCTATGGCTTATACCAATCATTCTCATTGGGTTATTACGAGTGTAGGTGTTACAGTTTTAAAGTTATTGAGCAGAATGTATATTTCCATATAATGTCACTGTGACCTTGACCTCTGATCTACTGGTTCCAAAAACGATCTAGTTTGACTTACAGAAAACTGTTGGTTATTCACTGTCCAGTTTTGTATCACAGTTGTCTGGGAGGCGCATGATTTAGCATACAGATAGAACAACTGTGTACATGAAAAAGGTAGCATGAATAATGCCCTGCATGATATGGCCATAGATATGTTGTCTGTGTGCTAGCAAATGCATATTGTTAGATATGAAATGGATTAGTAGAGAGTCAAATTTGGAGGCAGATACATAGAGCCAAATCATTATGATGATTATGGTGTTTCTTTGGAGCTTTTTTATTTCCTCTATGCTGTTTTTGGGCCCCACACCAATGACAGATTCTGCAACAATTCAAATGACAAGTTGTTAATTTGTTATTTCGGTCTCCTAATTCGGAAGCTGTAGATGCATTTTCTGTAGATTGGGGCAATGACAACAATAGGTTAGTACCACAGGTTTGTTTAGCTCCTAGAGTTTTTAAACCATGTGATGTACTGTTCAGCAAATGGGACATTAGTTCTACTAGGCGGGGACCCAAGCCTGAAAAAAACGAAAACGTTTACCCGGAAAGATATACTCCTGATTTTTTAAATATTAACAGATGGGGATCTTGTACATATGAAATCACTGTATGGACTTCTGGCATACTTTGCATTTCGTAACAGCATCGCGATTTCTACGGTAACCCATTCGTACCAGACCAATATATGAAAATCGCTGAACAAACATTCAAAGGAAAATAAAGAAATTTGCACACGTCCTCTTAGGCAAATACAGTTCCAGTATTTGAAACCTATATGTGTATGTGAAATATCAAACTACAGAATCAAGACCTGATTATGTTACACTTTACTAATTTTAACAAGAGTTATATACCTTTTATGATTTTTGTTTTGTCCTGTGCCAGGGATAATGCGAATTTCTTGTGTTCACAATAACTGCAGTAAACGGTTTCCGATTTCCACTAAATGTTGTATGGTGTTAGGCCTTATACCTACAAGGCCTTTGACAAGTTCAATACTGAGTAAAACTGACACTTGCTTTAAAGAGTTATTACCCTTGGTTATTGAAATAATAGGCACTTTTTAGCTTGAGTACACACATTACTTTAGTAAACGGATTCCGATCTTCACATTATTTATTGTGAGACTTTAAATGAATATGAACTTTGACAAGATGACAATGAGCAGAATTGACATTTGCCTTACTGAGTTATTGCCCTTGATTATTGCAAAAATGCAAATTTCAGCTTTCGTACACAATACATTAAATAAATTGGTTTCGATTTTCACACAGTTTGGCGTGTAACTTTATATCAAACGGATTTCAGATAGGTTACACGAGTATCCAGTTATTGCTCTAAATTGTCGAAAAATTCCATCGTCTGATTGTTTCCTACTTTCCTTTGAAATATCATCAATTACTGTGAAATATTCTAATTGAACAAAGATGATATCGTCCTCTGACTAAGGAGCGTGATTGTTTTCACGATGATTGTAATAAATAGCATTTGATTTTCCATGCTTTTTTGGGTAATATTATTAAGGTCTCGGTTTTGTTTGACAATGAGAACAATTGAGGAGTGGTTTACAAAGTTATCGCCCTTGATGTTTGCAACTATTTAAATTTCAGACTGAGTACACGGCAACTACAGTAAACGAGTTCTGATTCTCACTAATATTTAGTTGAAGGGTTTTGGACAATTACACTATGTTGACTTGTCATGTAGTTGTTTTCGAAGCATTTATATTCATATAAGATAATATATTTTACACATATGGAACTAAGTTAAGTATGACACTACTGTTTATAGACAAATTGTTGGAATCCCAAATGAGAACGAAATGTGCAACTCTTGTTGCAGATTTGTTTTTGCTTTGTTGTTAGAGGTTTCATTTTTAGTCTTTTACCAGATACGCTTAGGCAGATGTAATTGAAGCCTTTTATTATACCTCTTTGTATATGGATGATGTATTGGACAATTACAACCCTTTCTTTTCTTTACTACATATACTTTCTTTCCAAAGAACTTCACCTCAAAAAAGCTAATATTTCTCATAGTTGCTATATCTTCTTTACTCGATTTACATCTCGCGATTGAAACTGAGAAATAATAAGCCAACTCTATGACAAGAGAGATAATTTCAATTTTGACACTGTTAAGGGCACGACTAGACAATATTAAAGACAACCATCGAACGTTACCGTCCTTTCAGGATTTAGGTAGACGTCATCATAGGTCCACAATCTTTCCGGCGACCGCACAATCAAGTGGAATCATGCAGTGCGTTGCAAAATAATAAGGTGACAACCTCCTTTGATAAGCCTTTTAACAGTGATCATAACCCAATCTTTACCAGTATCACCATGTGACTCTGTCAATGTCTTAGAAAATAGTCTGCGATTACGTCATAATTTGTCACATGACCATAGCTAAATTATCAAAATGGTAAATCATCTCCGCGACCTACCTGACACCATTAATGCCATGGGGTTACCCAATCTTTACCAGTATCACCATGTGACTCTGTCAACGTCTTAGAAAATAGTCTGCGATTACGTCATAATTTGTCACATGACCATAGCTAAAATATCAAAATGGTAAATCATCACCGCGACCCGACACCATTAATGCCATGGGGTGGTGCTGAGTGGTAAACAATCGAACGGAACTCCGCTTACTTTGGACATTTTTGATGAATTTAGGTTAGTATTTTAATTTTAGGTAGGCTGTTTAGAGCTATGAAATTTTAGAAAGTGATGGTAAGAACAAAAGCTATACTGCAACCCTATGGAAAACGCAATGGTAGAGTCCATTTTTATTGTGTTAATGGCGGAGTGATATGCCAAAGAATACATTTTATTCTACCGCAGTATAATGCTGAGCAAACATTAGTGTTTATTCACTAAAATAAATATTGAATAAGAGCAATAAGCTTATATTTGAAAAGGATTGCGTGACGTTTACTGCATTCGTTTTCAAGAAAGTAATAACGACCAAAATATATTAATCCAAAAGTTAGCATAAGCTTTAGCTCAATATTGTGTTACGTGATCTACAGCGGCAGTAAGACAGGACGTTATACCTTTGGAGATGTCTGTAGTGGTGCAGACACTAGAAATAGGAAGAAAGTGTGCTTTATTAGGCTGTTTTTGTAAATTAGGAATACCGTACATAGCTGAAGTTTGTTTTGCTTTTCATCTACTCCAGCTTTAATAGTGCTTCATTGAGTTTTATATCCGGACAAACCTTTGCGAAGGTTTATTATCATAACCCTGATTTACTTAAAGTATTGTCAGAACACTTCTGCTACAAGGTCTGTCACAACGTGAATACTGTGGTGACTATATGTACAGACTTTTTTAAGATTATTGGTCATTATCACATTCATACAATCTGTGTTAAACTTGTTAACAAACATAACAAAATAGGATATGACCCTATCATTATGCAATGCACTGCATGTTTAGATGTTGACCCATTTACAGTTCGCCACAATGCTTTACAATTAATGTTGCGATGACCCGACTGATTTTGAATTTATGATAACTTATACTCACAGGAATTTATTACGATATATAATATAGAAGGCTAGAAAGAATATAGTTATAGTATATGTATATAGTAAAGGGCCTTCTTCTGCTCTCTATCTCTATCCTTCAATACTATATATCGTAATGAATGCATGTGCTTCTACCTAAATAGGCCTAATTTTTGATTTAATATTGTCTGATCGTCATCATTCATTTTTTGTCCTGGCTTCTGACAAATATTTGCTTTGTGGCTTTCTGGGAATTTCTATTCATATATACATGATCATTTTGTGTTATACTTATATTGCCTACTAATTGCTTTCATACTTCCTAGTTTGTAAGGGGTTATAGCCTGGCTGGTCGAATTTTATTGGAATGAAAATAGGGTAAGAGTGAGGTATGGTGCACTCTAGAACCTGGTTTAACCCCAGCAGCCTTTATGTCACTGACCATTCCAAGGAGGTACCCATATTGTCACTGACCATTCAAAGGAGGTACCCATATTTCAACCGTTTGAGTTTGCCATTTCGCATACTTTGCTCTTTTCTATCCTTGTGATTGGTGTTTGTTTCAAATACGTGTGTTTGGTTGATTGATTGTGTTTTGTGAATGTTATATTTCCTTCTCGTATTTTATACCATAATTTGTTTCTGACTCGAAATAGGATATGGATCACATTTAGTGATACTTATAGTTTTAAACTCTAAACATGATTCTATTACACTATTTAATACATTGCGTCCCATGGATCAAGGCGATACAAACCGTAGGAAAATATTCAAGTTCATGATGTGTTTGAGAAATGTTGACAAACATCTTAACCAGAAGTTGCTTGTTCAATCAATTAGAACCTAGAATTGAAACTCAAGGTCACAGAAACACCAATGTTGGTTGGACAGTTAATGATCATATGTAACAAAAGTGCAAATGTCAAATAAATCATTTAGATAGTATCCAAGATGTTTTGGAGAAACTCTGTCAGACGTCATACCCAAACAATGACGTCGCTCAATCGCCTTCCAACGAAACTAGTCAATAAAAACCCCGTTATTGTTCTGATAAATACAATCAAACGTCTGTGACAAAATAGTGAACCAATTTGGAAGTTTACAATTTGATAAGACAGTAATTGCAGTAACTTCTATTCTATTTTCAAGGTAAATTAAAGGTCCATAACTGTATTAAGAAATCTAAAAGCTACCATCGAACGGATTCTAAATATCTGCCAGTATGTCAATGTTATTAAGACTTCACACTAAACGATATGGTTTAAACCCTACACAATTCAAGATAGTTGTTGCAATAACCATATGTTCTAAGTAAATTAAGGGCCATACCTCTATTCCAAAATGGCAAAACAATTTGATGTATCATAAATATTATTAACATATACTGGTATCCTATTTGTATATAAAATTTCCACCCAAAATGTTGTTTAATTTTCAACAAAACTTGATTAATTAACATAAACTCAACACAAAAATGTATTTTCGTAGATAATCAGGGGCCATAACTCTATATAGAAAAGGCAAAGGTACACATTGATCATAAAGAAGTGATGTCTGTTTGATATAAGGCTTCACAGCAATTTTAGTTAAAATCCAAAATAAGATAAAGAAACCTTGCACCTAAGCTTTACCCAAAATGTGCATTTTTGTTAAGTAACTCAGGGGTCATAACTCTATTCTGAAAAGGAGAAAATCGGTCTTGCTCGTAAGAAAGTGACATCTTAACGATATAACATTTTACAGTAAAGTTGGTTTTAACCGAAAACAATTTACAGAAGTTATTAACAACGTGCATATGAAAGCTTTAGCCAAAAGGTGTATGCCCATCCCTCCCTCCACCCATCTGCTCGCCATCTTCAATCCTTAAACCGCTTTTGATTTAAAAAAAAATAATTGAAAATTGCATTCGGCATAAACAGAATATAATTAGGCGTGCATATGTCTTATTTATGTACAAAACAAAATCATATCGCTAAAATATAAACTTGTACACCTTTTTTCTTTGAATATCAATATTTTCTTATCACTTATGGGCTTCCGTAGAAAATGCGTTGGTGTAACGAAATGCAAAGAATACCATTAATCCATACAGTGGTTCCGTATAGAGTACAGTTTCTGCTATTGATATGCAAAAAACCACGAGTATATCTTTCCGGGTAAACCAAAAGTGTTTTTTCGCACGATACGAGAGGTTGGGTCCCAGCCTATACCTTACTGGTCTTCTAGTCATTTTTTGGGGGAAAATTCAGTATTTAAACAGTTATTTAAACCAGTAATTACCAGTAAAGATTTGGTGGCCAGACTAGCTTGCAGTGTTTAATTCCAAGATTACTTCTCTTAGTTGTGATTCAGCCTTTTTAAATAGAGTCAAGCCTGGTCTTACGAACACCTGTTTTAAGCACCCCCTGCTTAAGCGACCACCTTGAGTTCCTCCCGACAATATTTGCTATTGATTTATACTGCAATAAGCGACCACCTGTATAAGGCAACCAAGCCATAATTTATCATCAATATGTGACCACCGTTTTTTTTCTTCTTCAGATAATCAAAATCCGGAAAAAAACAATTTATCGGTAAATGACACAGAAACGAGATCAAACATAAATTCAATAATAACCTAACTACAGGTAATCTATTCTAATAGTAACAATAGTATTTGGAAAACAAGACAAAATGTTGGTATTATTTCTTTTGTTTGACATGTTACGTCAATTATGCCACTTTACGGTAAACATTTAGTCAAAAAGCCAACGTGACAGTCACATTACTGTTTGTTTGTAAATTTGACCCTCAATCATCGCCTGGGAGAAAGTTTGATCGGCAGACAGATGAATTGAATATAATTGATATAATCAAAGGATTAGCAGCATTGTTTGAAGTCTTTAATGATATAGGTAATTAAAAAGTTTGGATACGACTTGAAACAAACCATATAGACGTGGAAAATAAATGTTTCTTACAGCTAGATGGTCGGATTGAGAAAGCGAAAGTGGACTTTGTCTGCGTGAATTTGATCAAATTAATGATTTTTTATAAAGTATTTATTTCATAAATATATAGCTTTAATATTTATTTCTCATTTATGTTATTACAATTAATTCTTCACAAAAACAACGCTTACACTCATCCACATTATAATTTTATACTAAGTACATGCAAGTAATTTTATACTAAGTACATGCAAATAATTAACTAAACATTTTATAAGAGGTCAATGTTAGAACCTGTAATAAGAGACCACCTGTATTAAGCGACCATTTTTGGTATTTTCCTTGAGCAGTCTCTTAAACCAATTTGACAATGTTGTTACCTAGATCTAAAAGTTTACACGTGTTGCACGTGTCTCAAAGAGTACAATGTCATGCATTGTTGCATGTTTATTATAGATTTGGCCTTAAAAATAGTACAGATATAATCATGTCTATGTGGTATGCAAATTATTTCTGTAAATTCATTCATGATGAAATTTAGACTGTTCTCATTGGACTATTTTATGCAAATTCATTCATGATTTGTGATGAACTTTGGATTGTTTTTAGTGGTGAAGCTTTTGGAACAATCTTTGGGTGGTATATAAACGGGAGCTGAGCCCAGCAATTGTTATATTTAGCAAAAAGTTAATTTTGAATTGGATGCTTTTAAAATATATTTGTGAGAGAATTTTACTTACTATTAATTGTGCTCATTCAAAATAATAGTTTTATCTTTATATATTTACATTATTTTTTATTTACTACTTCATTTCGTCATCTTTCATCAGATTTTGCGCACGATATGACCTATTGTTGTGTCGATGTGCCGTAAAACACCATTCATTCATTAAAAATAACAGTGAAATTGGATATTTGGACTTAACTGGAAATATGTGAAATTAATTTAGACTAAAAGGACACATACTGTTTTGGATTAAAGAGACACTTGCTAATCTGAATTAAAGGAACATTGGATAATTTTATTTGGACTTAATTCAAAAATTGGATATTAATGAAAAACTGGATTTGTGTATTCTGTAAGTGAATATTTTATGCAAATAAATGTGTGAATTATAATTTATATATTAACATTCTAAACAAATATGGTAAAGATCAGATAAAAAATGAAGTAACTACAGATTTAACAAAGGCAAATACAATCGCACTTGTCTAAGATTTCATTGAAATACCGCAATTTGCAAAACTAGACATCATACTGTGGCTTCCTGCCAAATTTCGTAGAAATCCAACAAGTCATTTACTAGGAGGAGTAGCGCCAACAAGAAATTTAAAGTAAAAATGTCAAAAGGCCATGACGCCGTCAAAAATCAGCAAACTGGAACAAAAGTGCGACATGCACAACTAGACATCTTACTGATGCTTCCTGTCAATTTTCGTCGAAATCCAACAAGGCATTTAGGAGGAGTAGCGCCGAGAAGAAATTTATATTAAAATATAAAGGGGCTGTAACTCCATCAAAAATCAATGAACCGGAAAAAACGCAATAGGCACAACTAGAATTCATATCAATGCTTCCCTGCTAAGTTTGTCAAAAGGGATTCAAAAAACATAAAAAATGAAATAATTTTTTTTTTTTCAAAGATTGTTTTAAAAAAAGTAAAAAAATATTGGAAAAAAAACAAAATCTGGTAAAGTTGGGTAAAGAGTTGTCAAGAGGACAGCGTAGCTCACTTATTTCGAATTTTCAGAGAATAAGAAAATGATACACCCAGCATACCAGCAGAAAATAAAAGTGAAAACAAAGGGGCGAGCTGATGTGTCAAGAAGGAAAACATTGGAATTTTCATTAAATCAAGGGCCACCATTTTATCTGTGATGACACGGAGGTAATTTCATAATAACCCTTTCAAGGATTCATAATGCAAATTTTATAAGTTGAAAATTTTAAGAAAATATTTTAAAAGTATTATGTAAAATGCATTTGACCTTTGACCCCTTTGTGACCTTGACCTTTCATCCAATGATCTTGAACTCAATAGATACGATCATCGTCCCATTTATAATAAAGTATGCAAGTTTGATGATGATTGGATAAAAAATGTTGAAGTTATTTACATGTTAAGAATTGCGGACGTAAACATTTACCTGATGCTAAGAGCCTATCAATCAACACATAAATGCAATTTGTGACCATGAACTTCGACCTATAGACCCCATAAGATCCTCCGAACAGTCGAGATAAAAATATCAAATTATTTTATCGGGGTCTATGCTGGTTGAATGGTTCTATCTGTCTGTTGATGCCCATAAAGTGTATATATGGATATAGGGTGGGGATCTCAATGGTTTCCAAGTTATGACCGAGGGGCTATGTCCCCAGGGGTG